>ML804630.1:0-21977 GCA_009831015.1 Picea engelmannii | reverse complement strand
GCCTATTGGTACCCAGGCAAATATACAAGATGTTTGAATCCTTCATAGTGAGTCAAAATTTTTCAAAGGGTAGAAATGACTATACGGTTTATAGTACATTCACAGTCTTGATGTTCTTTGTTGATGATATGCTCGATGCACGCCAAAGCATGGATAAAATCAGTAAGAAAATGACTCAGGTGGACAGAACAATTCAGATGAGGGATCAAGGAGCAGCAAAACAAGTTGTGGACATGGAAGTACACAGAGATGGTAATGGTAAGTTGTGGTTGGAGTTCAGTATGAACATTGTAAAACCAATTTTTATCCCTCTTGCTTTCCATTATAAGTTTTCTTCAAGTATAGGGCATGTCTATAAAGAAGAAAAGGTTATGTCTCGTGTAAGTTCAGTAGGAGGTCTATTGTATGCGATGAAATGGTTAAGACCAAATGTTTCACATGCTAATGATGTTGTCAGAAACGTGATAAATTCAGGAGTTGCAGTGAAATGGGTGCTTCATCATATGAGAAGCACAAATGTCACCTATAATGGTTACACTGAGATGGTTTGTGATGATTGTAATGTATATTGTAATACAGGTGTTTTGGACAAGAGGAGACCTATCACTAAATATGTCTCACAACACAGTTGTGAAAGACATCTTGGAGGTGGAGTGATCCCTCAGGAAATCCAAACTCGTGCAAATCACACAGGCGAAATCATGAAACCAGTTTTATTAGAGAAGTTGCAGTGGTGCTTGGTTTCTCTTGGCTTGAAGCAAAGGTGATGAACAAAAGAAAGAAGCAAGGTATCAGGTTAATTGTTGTCAAGGTGGAAATTGTTGGGATTTGGTGACAACCGATTACCAAAAACAGATTTGGATCCTATTATCCTGCGTTGGTTACAACCAAATAGACCAAGTTAGAATATGGATAGGGATTGCATTTAATATTCAGTTTCAAGTGTGAATGTATAAATTCATGTAAGCCCATAGAGGCAAAAACGACTTTGAGAGACTTGCAAATCTGATGTAATCTCCATAATCCGAATAATAAGAGAACCGATGCCTATGCTTGGTGGACGTAGCCCAACGTTTGGGTGAACCACGTAAAATCCCTGTGTCTATTGCTTATGTGTGTGATTGTTAATATCACTGTGAATTGTGTTTTCTGCATTGACAATTCTAAGACATAGGACTGCATTCTTCGTAAGTATGCAGTTCCCATCAACCCGAGGTCTCAATCCTCACTACGTCTGGATCACATGTCTTATCATAAAGTAACCATAATAAAATTTGAATGCTAGCAAATCGTCATGAAACAAGAGACACGTAAATGTTCTTTCCTTTGATTCTTGGTCCTTCCCTTTTTCAAATAAAAACAATTTCTTTAATAGAGAAGTATGTGCTCTTCTGTTATATAGCCAATGATATGAAAATCTAATCTGGAACTGTTCGCTCCATAAGCATTTAAGTCAACATGAAGTAGGATTGTTTTATGTGAACCTCTTCTTGAATGAAACTTGAACAACCAGCTGAACATTGAAGCCAATTGATAAGAATCCGCTCCACTAACGAACAGTGGGTATAAAAGGCTTGTCGGCGATAGTCGACCTTTGAGTTTTAATTAACAATCTTGAACGATAATGTCAGGCTCTCGTAATCTGGATCATTGCTACATTAGTGCGAAAGCTCTTCGGTTGGAAACTCAGTTGGGCATGCAGAATTCGAACTGGAGTTGCTAACAGATGGAAACCTACTTAACAACTAGTTAGAACCAAAGACCGAATCGTTAGGTTTGGGTTCCGATAGGTTTAGCGTATATTCTTACATCACTATTGCACTGTGTGTTATATCTCAAGCCTAGTTTATAGTGGTAGGGTAATAGTTAAAACTCAAGTTAACCGACTCGAAACTCTCTTTTGGCATTCCTCCTTTTGGTACCTTGTGATAAGTATTTCTCTCTATAACCGTTACGTGACAATCGCATGTAGAATTTATGCACGTTGAATTTGAATTGTTTAATATAAAGTTTAGGTATGTAGAATTGTTTGAATTGTTTAATATTAAGTTTTTCCATATATATATACAAGACCCAAGAACCTTGTGGAATTACGTTGAAATGTGTAAACGGTCATGTTTCTTTTTTAGGATAGATGAATTATACAAAAAATGTAAAAGATAAGGTTAATAGAATTTATGAGTTGGAGTATTGAATTACTTAAAGGGTTAAAGGGTTGAAATCAGTGCTAATTTTGGTTCTAGGTTGTTGGAATTAATAAATTAGCAAGCGTTATATTTAGGCGTTGTCAACATAATTTTCTTTAATCATTTATTTGATTAAATGCATACTATCTCAATTACTGTAGCTTGTAGTAGAAGTGATTGAATTGTTTTATCAATGGATAGTTAACTATTATACTACTCGGTGCTCATTAAATGTTGAATGGGTGAGAAATATAATTGAACGTGCTTTACAAGTTATTCATGTTATGGATTTCCATATTTTGTATTTTAGTTGGTATCATTGTAACATCTTGTGCGTACTTATATTTTTGTATTACTGTACAATTTTTAATATTAGCTATTAATTGGGATGACAAATTGTGGCAATTCTTTTAGGAGCCTTAAAAAAGATCGTTATATGATGGTCGACTTTCTAATCCAGGGATTATATATTACTTATACACAACTTAAATAATATTAAACTAATGCAATCGCAAGCACTTTATGTTATTAAAGTTGAACTTTTTATAATTTTGATTACTCATTTATGTTCACTTGGATGGACGTTATATATGTATAGCTCTAGAATCAATTAAAATTGTTATGAGTTGGTTATCAATTTTACCTTCCACTTCAATCATGGGGGATTGATACTTTTCTTTCTTGTTGTCCAAGGCTGCATAAATCCTTGGCATGTTTCTTACCATGTCTTCTGTTTTTTCAACCTTTTGAATGTTTTGGATAGTCCTCATTCTTTCTCCTTTGTGAGGGTATTCCCTATATAAGTGATTTCCTTCACATCCCCAAATTGAACAGGTTTCTCCCTTGGCCTTTTCCCAAATGAATTTGCATTCTTGTGTTCATTTTGGGCTGATTGACCTTGTTGATTTGCTTGGATGTTGTTCATGAAAAAGGACGACTTAAAACCTTTTTTCCTACCCTTTTTCCCCTTCATTTTTTCATTCCAATCCTTTGGAAAATTGGCTTTCCTCTGCTTTGTGCATAAAGATGCCTTTCTCTCCTTATGGTTTCCTCCTAATTTTTGGGGTTATCATATTGAATCTTGTCACTAAAGAATGAGGATAACCCACTTAGAAACCTTTGTATTTTGACCTTCTCATCCTTGATGAAGTCAACATACTTCAACAATTCAAATAACCTCTTTTCGTATTCGTCCATTGTCATGATTCCCAACTTGAATTCAAAGAACTCCTTCATATTTTTTTCATAATAAAGCTCGGACAAATATTTCTCTTCGAAATATCTCTTGAACTGCCTCAATGAGATCATTTTCTCATCAAGGTTCTTGGCTTGTTTGAGTTGATCCCACCATATCGTTGTATTTCCTTGCAAGTGGTAGGTGGCAATTCTAGCTTCTACCCGAGAGGGGTAATCATGTCGCTAGAAATATTTCTTCATTTCCAACAGCCAGGCCTCTTTCTGTTCTCCTTTCTTGTGCTCACCATTGAAATTTGGTGTCTTAATCTTCCATAGTTCACCTTGCAATATGTCTACCTCAGACCTTATTTTCCTCCTAACAGGAGACACACTTGGGCTACTCCATGGCCCTGAACTTGCATGAGTTCTTCTAGTGAACTGCTTTGGAGAATGATGGTGTTTTCTCATGCTTTTTTTATTATCTATCATTTCCATAATCATCTTTTTTTCTCTGGGATCTAGATGATGACACTTCCCTAGCACTGGATACTTGCTTAGTGCCAAAGTCCTTGTTAACTTGCTTATACAACATGTTTAATCTATAAACTATATCCTCATGATCCTTCATAATCCTTTCATTATCATCTATGTAGTTTTGCACTTCCCTGTGCATGCTTCTCATAGTGACAGAGTCTTTCCTATCTCTTCTTCCATTTGACTATGTCTCAGCATTCAACATGCTGACATGCAAACCCCTTATCTCTTCCTCATGGCTGTAAGATCCATAAGCATCTTCCATAACTCCATTCCTCATATAAGAACCAAAGTTTCATTTATGTACCTCTAATTCTGCAAGAAATGTGCATGTAATAATTATTGTTAGAACATGCATAGCATTAAAATTTTCATCCATTAGAATATAATTTATTTCTTCATTCATCTATGAAGGAAAATTTACACCAATTCAAATTATGATTCCCTTGATTTATTCCTCTCTGAAATAGCTTTCCAATGACCGTACTCACGCCTCAATATGAATTCTGAGCGAAAAGTTGCAACATTTACATGTTGCAATTTCCACTTGTATGTTGCTACATAAATCTATTTATTAAAATATGGAAGATTTTGTTGCCCAAATCAAAATTCTAGGTTAAAAGATGCCTTCTACTCCTAAATAATTTTCCAACGACTATTCTCTTGCTTAAATCGAAGCTTTGAACGAAAAGTTATAGTCTGGGGAATTTTAGGTTTTTTTACCCAATTTATCCCTACATGCTACAGGTGCCTTATTTCTCTTCCTGCACATTTTCAAGTACCCATAACCAAAATATGACTCCATCGTTGGCTTATATGGGTTATAAATTATCCATCCACTGCTCTTGTGCCCCAAACAAACTTTTGATCAAGGAGTTATGCCTTCTGGAAGTAAAATTGGTGCCAAACTTTTACCCTTACTATTTTGGCTATAACTTTCTCATACGAGCTCTTTTTTTGCAAACTGTTTAGCTCATTGGAAATCTCTCCTCGAGTTCTTTTATTTGAGATGAAAATACACAATGTACCTTGGTACGCTCTACTCTCCTGAGTTTTGATTGGCTAAAAACATCGTTTAGGCCCGAAAAATGCCCCACAAGTTAATGACCTTCAAAAACCACAAAAATTTGCATAAATTGATTGTTTTACTACTATAACATCCCTTTAAATCTGAACTATTGATCTCAAATCGCATGGAACCTTAGTCGTTTATCCATGCTACATCGTCCATCAGTGACTGACGTTCTCATTTGGCTCAGACAACGCTTTCCCAAAACTGTCGACCTAACCGTCAGCCATTGGCCCAACTCCTTGGTGACTAATTCACAACATAGCACTAAACCGACCGACCCAACCATCGGTCGTCGATGATATTCATCGGCGAATGAAAATCCTTACCAATTCGGTCGATTCCCGACCATCAGCGATCAACAATCCCTGACGACTGTCAAGAACACTTCCTCAAATCGGTCGACCTCACCACCGTCCATCGACCACTTCTAGGCTAACGTGGCAACTGCTAGTGTTGCATGACACATCATCATGAGGTGACAACTTCACTGACGTGGCACGACACATAGATGTTGGTGTGGCATGACACATGGATGTTGATGTGGCATGACACATCATCACCCTCTTTCCCCCATCGACCATCGGCCAATTCTCTTGGACGATTCAACCACCTCACCAAATCGATCGACGCCCAACCATCAATGCATCAGTCATCGCCGACTTCTCTTGCTTGATTCAAAATACTTCGCTAAATCAGTGGACGCCCCACCATCGGCCCATCCGCCATTGACGATTGAAAATACTTCGTTGGATTCGATCGACGCCAACCATCAGCCATCGGCGATCAGAGACGTCTTCTAACCGAACCAAACTCTTTGTCATTTTGGTCGACCCGACCATCAGTCGTCGATGATTTCTCTTGGAAAATTTCCACACTTGGAAAATTTCCGACCAAAAACCTTGACGAATCTAAGTTGTCGATCTGATCCCTTTCAAAAAACCTCGAAATGAATCCAATTCGTTAATTAGCCCAACCTCCCAACGGCCAAAAATAAATCTCAGTCGTTGATTCTCTAACTTCACCAATCAACTGAAAAGGAATCTTGGTCGTTGATTTGATCAACCTTTCAAACAAGCAATATCTTACAAAATTTTAAATCTATCATGATGAATCTTAGCAGTGGATTTTGAGATCGAAAGAGATCTCAGTCATCAATTTGTCAAACTGCTTGCAACTCTACAGTAGCCATTAAAACTCGAATTTCAACCATTCTAAGCCGAATTCAGTTCTGCAACTTTACCGCTTTACTCCATTAACCCTCTTAAATAGTATGGATTCCTTCAAACTCGGATTTTTCCTATGGATTTGTAGATTTCTCTCCAAATTCTCAATTTTTCCCCAAAGTTGTCATAGGCAAAATCTGCAACAATGAATTTCACTAATTCACTCTGATTTTTTGCCCATACAAGCCCAGTGTTTGAACCAAATGCTCTAATACCATAATGTAATGTCCCCCAACCCAATTGAGAAACATTACAGTGTGGAATACTCATAAAAATGAAACTTCTACTAATTAATTAAATTATTTTACAACTAATTTATTTTTTGTAGCTTACAACTACGAATTACATACAAATTTAACTAATGTATATTACTATAATTGATCATCTACAGCATACTAAAACAGGCATGAAATGTAGCTAATAAACCAGCATAGCATCATATAAATTCTTCTCAAATACACAGAGATCATGCACAGCAATTTAACTCATAAATACAAGACATAAAACAGATAAACACTTACAGTTTTACAATGGTCGTGCAACCAGCTTCTTGGGATGGACATTCCACCCAATCATAGACTGACTGCTCCAAATATCAACAACTAGTCACCCCCGAGTTGAGGCTAGTAATACACAAAAGAGGGGTCTCTCACTTTCCACTCACATCTCATAAAACTCACAAACCATTGATATCTTCCTACAACTATCATGATTTTCCACTAGCTCTCTTCCTCTTGACCTGCCCAACCCAAGGAATATACCCCTTCATTGATCTCATTCTCTCAGGTGTCCCATTCGTCTATCGGGGTCTCTTTTCCATAGGTAGCTATGAATCTATCAGTTGGAAACTCAAGGGAACTTGTTGCTAGGAAAACTACCAGAAAACCAACAGCAAACACTTGTTGTTACAATGCAACTCGCATAGGAGTTCACTCTTCAGTCTTGACAACCTGGATCTTCAGTTCTAGCTCCAAAATACACTCCAACTTGCTCTAGAATTCGCCCTCCATGGTTGCACCAGCTTCAAGATCCCTTTCTTGCTCTCTCCTTGCTCCTCATGCACAAAAACTTAATGTGAAACTATTGTCCTAACCCATACAAAATTCTTATCTTTGGCTTGTTTTTCTTGACTCGCACTCTTCCCCAAGATGATTGTACTCAACCTCATGTGCCCAATAACTTTTGGATGTGACCACTCACACCCACCCTCTTTCATGTATTCAATGATTGGCTTTGGGAACACTAAATCAGAAATTTATAAGGTTCATATACCAATAGAAATTTTAGGAAAATGGGTTGAATTAATATACATAAGTAATTCCCCCTTGGACCCCTCTTGGCCATTCTCTTAGACTCTCCCCTCTCTTGTGGATTAATTCAACCCTCATCTCTTGTCCATGTCCCCTTAGTTGTTGACATCACATTTTATTATTAAAACATTGAAATACAATTCGCATATTAAATCGCTTGGTCGTAGCCATATATTATATCTACATTAAGCATCAATTAAATTGGGGATTACAATGGGGATGTTACATATCTACTATATGTTAAATTTTCTACAATTTAAATAGATTGTACGGTTGAGATGCCTGATTTAACATAGCATCAGTGGTCATCGTAATTGCAAACAGTATAGTAGGCATATCCATGCTAAAGGGAGGTTGTTCACAAATGCAAACCAAATGCCCTTGAAATATTAAATATTTAAAGCAATGTATTTTAAATACTATATATGTTCAATCTAGATATATTTGAAATTTAAAAATTAATATTCTATATATTAAATACATCTAGGTCATTTAGCTCTAGAGGAACACCCCATGTCTCAATAGTGAAGTGTTTCTCATTGAGATATGTTGTATACTACATAAGTTAATATAGATCGATTATAGGTTTGATTAAAAATGTGTACAAGATCTCTAGATTAAATATATTGATATTGAAGGTCATAAAATACCAACTCTTATATTATTTAAATATGCTTACCTCACCCATGGATCACAATTGTTCAGTGAGTCCCTTACAAATATCTCAATAGATAGATGCATAATTCTAGTCTCTAATGGTTCCATAGCTCTCAACATATCCTTTGGAATATCAACAAACTCAAAAAATTGTCTACTAGGTGAGCCCAACTTCTTCCTTAGTGTAATTTCTATCCATGTCAATGTTTCCCTAACACTCTCCTCGATAACAATCCTCAACGATAATGCAAGCCAAGGGTTGTTGGATAACTCTGTTAGAAGTACAACTAGACTTCCAGGTCTAGGTACTAAATAAGACAATGGAGTCTTGAACCCAAATCTTGCATGGTTTTTAGTTATTCATATGTGTGACCTTTTCCAACACCATAGAATTTGGATCCAACATCTGTATAATGAGGGTCCATGTGCTCTCTAAACTAAGCACAAATCATTCTAGCAAAAGATTGATGTATCTAGTCATTATTTGGGAATTTTTTGTATGCATAGATGAACTTTTTATACATGAAATGTACAATATTTGGATCATTAATAATTGAAACCTTCAGATGATTTTTATCTTTTAGTCTTAAGTCAAATAATTACATGGCTTCTTTTATTGTCACCTTGACTTTAATTTCAACATATTTGTGACAAGACACCACTTGATCTCTCCTTCTATGCATCATTTCAACAAAAATATGGGTTGTTGGCCTAACCCCACGACATGTATTGACCAGTTACTCTAGTTTGTGAAAAACAATTTATAGACTGAAATACCCTAGTTTCAATCTTCGAAGTATTAATATAGAGATGTGTACATGACGAATGGCTATAAACTGGAAAAATGTAATTAATGACCAAACATTGAATTTTAATATAAACACATTTCATGTTGCAGAAGATGAAGGACAAATAATGGGGGTTATGACTCCACAAGAGGGGAAATAAAAGGGACTTAAGGGGCTCAAGTGGGACAAAATGAAGATAATATTATTTCAATCTATACTAAGTCCTTAACCTTGTTTAATTAGTTCTCTTTAATCCATGATTTATTTTATCCTAAGATTTGGATTAATTACATGTAGGAGGTACATGGGCTCTCCATAGAGATATGTGGCCCCTTTATGCCACACAACTTTATGCTCTACATTTTTCCATGCAATGGATAGTTTGAAATATCACTCAGTTGGGGAAAATAGGGAGACTTCTCTTGGAGCGAAATTCCATGAGCTTACTATAATTAAATTATGCCAAGCTACTGCAATGAATTATGGAGGAATTATAATTGTGTAACAAGTATTCTTGTAATCGAGAAGAATTGAACTAAAACTGAGAATCCTTGGACTCCCAACAATGAGATTTCTTGGCCAACCTGTGTTGGAGACTTGGAGGGAAGTAGGATATCTTGATGGATTTACTAGAAAAGAAGGGGATTTTGTTCCTTGGGTTGTGTAGGACGATGGGGAAAGAGGGCTATGGATTGGGATTGTAGTAGGTGAAAAATGGACCATGAATCTAGGAATTGGGTTGTGTGAAGAAAGTTAGAGCCCTCCATAGGTAAATTTACCTTTGTCGATTCATAGCCTTATCTCAAGGGAAACCTCTATTGCATAGATATTAAGTGCAGTAAAGAGCCTATGGTTGGGTGGAACGTTCTTCTTCTGCAACTAGTTGGTGGATAATTTCCAAATAGATAAGTGATCTTGATTTACTTGTGTATATGTTGAGTTATTATGGTTTATGTTATGAATGGAATTGATTTTTAGTTTTTCCAGTTACGTTTGCATGTTTAATCTTGCATTTATAAGTTATGGTGTCATTGTCCATAGAATGGTTTAATTATAATTGAATATGCTTTCATTATAGTGCATGCATGTTAATTAATTGGTAGTAGGATAGTGAGGCAAGGTATCAAAACAAACAAATAAGAGAAATAGTATCAGAGAAACAAATTAGAGTGAAATTTGGTGGTTTCAATAAGTACCCCTTATCCTCAACTCAGCACAAAGGGTATTGGGTACGTTACAATATGGTATCATAGCTATTGGTTACAACAATGGAGCTATATGGGCCATCAATAAGTTTGTACATGAAGAAATTACAATTGTATATGAAGTTTTTGACAAAATGTCTCCATGAAAAGAATTTGGGAAAATGTGTGGAAGCTTGCAATTGGCACTAATTCTCAAATTCAAATATTGTTAGAGTACATAGATAGCTTAAAGAAGTATAATTGGTGTAATTCATGGATTATAGAGTTCAGCTCCATGGAAATTGAGTAAAAGATGCAGTTTGTAGGCTACTTGTTTGATAAAATGTATATGAGGAAGAAGAATGGTATAGAGTTGTAATTGAGAATTCCTAGTTTTAAAATTGCTTGAGTGCTATCTTTTGATAGAGAATAGGGTTGAATTGAAGTGACAGTTGAGAAAGCTTTAAAAAATACAAAGTTCAATCCTATGCAAAAATTGGGGCAAGATTTCGAAATTGGTGAGAATACTCAATTTCAAAGGAAGATAAGAGTTAGATTGGACACAATGGGATTGAATTAGTAGGCAATGGGGTCGGATTTCCTCATAGGACAAAATTAATTCGATTGGGGGTCGAATCAGAGAAGTCATGCATGTAAGCTTCATGATCGTTGTGTGTTTGTTGAATAGAGAAAACAAAAACAATAACTTCAAAGAGCCATAATTTCTAGCTCAAAAGTCCAAATTGGGCATCAGTGTACTCATTGGAAAGATAATGCAGAGGGAAATTATTTTGATGGCTCATATATTGGAGAAGTGCTTTAAAATTCTTCAGAACTTGATAAGAAAGATGGAAGTAGCCTTGATTTTCTAAAACTAACGAACTGCATGTTTACAAACATTTGAAAGGAAATGTTGCAAACTTGGAATTGAGATGTATCTAATAGTTTTATTGCTATGCACACTTCTTGCAGAGTCAGAGTTACAACAAGGACAGGTAAAGAAAAAAATGATGGTCCCTCATCTGTGCAATAATAAGATGGATAATGTTGTCTTTCATGTTGATGTTTCTCCATTTAGCAGCATCGACGAGACATTCTCCCATATTGGTCATGTTGATTTGACCAAGGGAGAATGATACATTCACTCACAAGGCCATGTTGATTTGGCTAGTGGTGAATGGCCCTGAGGAAGTCTTTCTCATACTAGTCATATTGATTTGACCGGGAGTGAAAAAGACTCGAGATGCTCTCACATTTCATGCTTTAGGATGGAGTGATCTATTTTTTTATAGGGCAGGTTTGACTTGTTTACAATTCTAGTCTAATGTTGAAGATGTAGGTTCAAGATACGTCTTGTGATGAGGGGATTCTCGGTGGATATACTCAACATCAGAGCCCTATATTAATTAGATGTGCATGTGAGGAGATGATAAATCAACAAGGCTCGTGAACAACTTTTCTAGTGAAGAAGAAATGCCAAGAAGACAAAACAAACCACTAAAGAAACCCTGGAAAGCATTAAAGAAGATATTGAAGACAAAAGTACAAGTCGGTCCCCCAAGTAAATTAAGGGTGACTTGAATTGTATAAATAAATGCTTGATCATTTCATTTGAACAACACAACTATTCTTATCAAGTGCGCAAGTCTCGATTGCAGTCGCAGTTGCCAGTTTCCAGTTGCGCAAATTTTGAGGTGCGCAATCATTTGGAGATCTTTTGGGGTGTGCTATCTTTGAGGGTTCCTCATCATACAAGGACAAAAACATATTGTGCTAGGGTTTCTTTATTTTAATGGTGATGTACTTGGATTGATCTCTTCTTAAGAAAATTTGTTTGTTCTCTCCCGAGGTTGGGTTTCCTAGGATAAAAATATTGTGTCTATTGTGCATGGTTATCTTTCTATGATTCTATTGTTTTCGATGCAATTTATTTTGGTTGGGATTTTCAGTGTGTAATTATTCTATGATAACAGTTGCTTAAAATTATGTTTGAAATCATAAAGAAATAATTATCAGATCTGAAAATTGAAAATTCAATATGGTATCAGAGCTTTGTTGAAATCTGCCATTGCACAGTCACATATCTGAACTTTCTCTAAAGGTCGTTGGGAATTTATTGGACAACGTTGGACTTATTTTTACACAGAGCAACTCGCCTTTCCCTAGCGCATCTATCGGTTCTCTCAGATTGACATTTGGTCAAAGTTGGAATTTTATGGTTTTAGGCTTGGTGATATTCTTCAGGTTGTTAAACCCTCTGATTCAGATTTCAAGACTTTTTTTTGTCAATATGGTGTCAAGTCTCGGATTATAAGACAGGATGGATGGTGCTACAAATTTCAAATGTTGGAAGACCAAGATACTCTTCATCTTAAATGAAAATGAGATTTAGAATTGTGTAAAAGAAAATGTCTCAGAAGCATAAAGTGTTGAAGAGAATCCCAGACACAAGAAGAATGAAGCAAAGGAGAAGAACGATCTTTCAAAGATCAAGTGCTTCAATTGTCATACATTTGGTCACTATACTTCTCAGTGTCCTCAGAAGAAAAGGAAGGCAAATTAACATGCATCAACAGTCGATGTTGATGAGCATCCACCACACAAGAAGACAAAGGAATCTAAGCTTGATGAGATTTTAGGTGAACTTCGAGAAGAGTATTTCTTTGTCTCCACTCTTATAGGAACTATTGCAGATAGTAGTGATACTTGGTTGGTAGACAGTGGTGCTTCTAGGCACATGATAGGTTACCGAGATTATCTTAAATATTTAACAGAGAAGGACTCAACATTACTGGTGTAACTTGGTGACAATTCCAAGTATGCAGTAAAAGGAGTTGGAACAACATCATTTCAACTTGAGTCTGGAGATTCTCTACACAGGAGAGATTACAGAGGTTACAGAGTTGCATTTGTAGATGGTCATAATCTTTTATGGCCTAAGGGCTCGTGCATAGACTCAATAGGAGTGATTGGTGTTCAAGAGGGAGCACTGTACAGATTATCGGGACATCCAGCCTAGACATTGGTACATGACAGAATCAGTTTATGTGAATTATGGCATCGGATATTTGCTCGCCTGCATTACAGGGCTTTTCCATCATTAAGGAGGATGGTTACAGATATTCCAGAGCTCCAAGTAGAGCATGAGGGTGTTTGTTATTAAATTTAGAGTTGTTATTAAGTTCTTTTCAATTTACTAGACAATAATAGCATAAGTAGGATCACTAAGAGAAACACAATCACAAGGTACACGGCATTTTATCCTAGGAAACCCTCATACAATGCCAAGACTAAAGACAAAACCACCAAGAAAATCAAAGACTAAACATGTGCCTCTCTCTTCTCCTTCTAGCTACAACTTCCTTCAATACTTGCACACTAGATGAGTGACTTGAGTGAGTGAGTAAGTGAGGCACCATCCTCACTTATTTATACTAGCTAGGAGGCGCTAGGGTTATGTCTCTTCACCAAGTTGGACCAACTTCTTCAACTAGTGGTTAAAACCACTTTAATTAGCCCTAGGGGTCGACTTTACAAACAACACCATATAACTATGGTTTGACCAATCCACAAAAGCGGATTTGGTCTTATACAAAGCCCGACATGATCAATCCACAAAAGGGGATTTGATCTATAAGACAATAACTCAATTATAATTAGAATATTCTTCGCAGTTACAATATTTCAATACTCCCCCTTAACAAGAAGGGTATTCTACTGACATAACCCAATACAACATCATCAAGAGAATGAGAGGGTAGCATCATCATCAGCATCTGGAACATTGACTGGCACATCTCTAAATCATTGGAAGTTTTTTTTTCTCATCATCAATAACATCATCTTTCACAACATGGAGCTGGAGTAGAATCATCAACATCAATTAGTATAACACTAATACAACATCATCAATCAACAGCACGAGGCTGATACAACATCATCAACAGCACGAGGTCGATACAACATCATCGACAACACAAATCATATAAAACATCATCAACAACACGAAGTTGATACAACATCATCAACAACAGCAACACGAGGCTAAAACAACAACATCATCAACACGAGGCTGAGATAACAACATCATCATCATCATATGGCAACAGAATGAGGCAGGTGCAACAACAAAATTGTGTGGTACTCTAACTGACCATCATTACCGGACCTTCGGGAATTGCCCAGAAATCATAAGATTCCCTAGGATATAAAATCCTAATGGAACTACCACGTGGTACTCTGACAGGTCGTCCTTACCGGACCTTCGAGATCTACCCAAGAATAAAAAAGATTCCCTAGGATATAAAATTCTAACGGAGCTACCACTATTGACCACAGTTTGCATAACATGCACAGGTACTCTGACAGACCATCCTTACCAGACCTTCGAGATCTACCCAGGGATGATCAGTCCCCTATGATATAAAATCCTAATAGAGCTACATGTTGTTGGTTAGGATACTATAGTATCATCAACATCACTCCCCCTTTTGAGGGAGGTCCTTTCAGACAACACCAAGCTTGTCCTGAAAATGCTCAAACTTCACACGAGACAGAGGCTTGGTCAACACATATGCAACTTGCTCATTTGTGCCAACATATTGGAGCTTTATAGCTCCCCTCTGCACCATATCACGAATGTAGTGATACTGGATTTCTATGTGCTTCGACTTATCATGAAACACAAGGTTCTTCGTCATCTTTATGCAACTCTGGTTATCACATAGAATCAAGGTGGCCTCCATCTCCAAATTGAATAGACCTGTCAACAACTTTTGAAGCCATATCGCTTCACAACTGGCAGAACATGTTGTAATGTATTATGCTTCTGTCGTGTTGAGAGCAATACCGGATTACTTCATGCTCTGTCATGAAGTCATGGCTGACCCCAGACTAAAACAATATCATGAAGTGTTCTTTCTATCAAAAACACTTCCAGCCCAATCTGAATCAGTATATCCATACAATCTGAAATCATGATATCCAGTATAACAGAGACCATATTCCAACGTACCCTTAAGGTATCTCATCACATGCTTTGCAGCTACAAGGTGAACATGTCTGGGCTCTACCAGATACTAACTCAAAGTGTTCATAGCAAAGCATATATGTGTCCTAGTATTTGTCAGATACATCAACGAACCAATAATTTGTCTGTACAGAGTAACATCAACCAACTCTGACAAAGTATCAGCCAGGAGCTTCAACTTTGTTTCCATGGGTGTATTCATGGCTTTACATTCCAACATGTCAAACATCTTCAATATTTCAATTGCATACTTCCCTTGGTTAAGGAAGATCTTCTCTGGGCTCTGTCAAACTTCAAGACCTAAGAAATAATGCATCAGGTCTAGATCTTTTATTTCAAATTCTACAGCAAGCTTCGTCTTACAATTTGTGATGAGATTTTATTCTCCAATTAAGAATATGTCATCTACATACAACAACAATATAACTCCCTCATCATTCACAACCTTGAAGTAAAGGTTAGAATTAGCTTTACTCTTGGTAAAGCCCAAGCTCGTCAGAAAACTGTCAATTCTGCCATATCAAGCTCTAGGAGCTTGCTTTAACCCGTACAGAGCTTTCTTCAACCTGCAAACATGAGTCTTTCTATCTTCAACTTCAAACCCTTGGGGTTGTTCAATAAACACTTCTTCTTCAATAACACCATTTAAGAAGGTTGTTTTCACATCCACCTGGTGTAACTTCCACTTCATCTTAGTTGCAAGAGCTATGATGGTTATGATCGAAGTGTATCTAACTACAGGAGCAAACGTCTCTTCATAATCAATGCCTTCCTTTTGAGAAAAAACACGAGCTACAAATCTTGCTTTATATTTTTCAATACTTCTGTCTACGGCATGTTTTATCTTGTATATCCACTTGGAAGATACCACATCTTTGTTCTTCGGTCTGGGAACTATTTCCCATACATCATTTTTTATAATGGAATGGTATTCTTCTATCATGGCATCCACCCATTCTTTCTTCTGAATAGCTTCTTCAAAGCAAGTAGGTTCTTCTTCTATGAGATCACACATCAAAGCCATATAACTGGAGAATGGCTTAGGTTTCTTGCTTTGTTTCATGGTTCCCTCTGGGGCACCATACTTCTCTCCATCTTGAATAAGTTCCCTTTCCCAAGTTGGCTTTCTCTTGTGAGAGATCATCATCTGGGGAGGTTTTAAGATTCTATCATGTCATGATCTTCAGTAATCTCAACATCAAGGGTAACTATAACTTCCTTCACAGGTTCTGCAGCTCTAGGAGCTACAAGTTCTTCTTCATATACTTCTTCAAGTTGGTATTTCTTTGATCTTTTAAGTGTTTCTTATGTTGATGATTACGGTTGCGTGAGACATCCTCCAGGACACAGACTGAGTGAGTCGACCTAAGATAGAGTCCATGAGTTGGGTGTGCCCATGAGATGGGTGTGTGGTTCTTCTCTAAGACGAAGATGGAACATTGTGCCCCTGTGTGAGGTGGTGAAGCCCATGATCTCGGTGTGTGGTTCCTCTCTGAGACGGAGATGGAATGTTGTGTGCCCCTGTGTAGGGAATCCCATGAGATGGTTGTATCGTTCTGAGACAAAGATGAAATGATGTATTGGCCTCCTCTGTGTAGAGAGTTGAGATGATGTGACACTCCAGATGATTCTCCTGTGTAACGCAGTGAGAAAGAAGATATGTTCAGCTGGGCATGCTTGTGGTTGAGCACAAGTGAATGTGATCCTATGAGTGGTTCTCCTGTGAGACGTAGTGAGATAGAGATGTGGGCATCCTTGTGGCTAAGCACAGATGGATGTGCCCCTAGTGGTTGAGCACTAGTGGGTGTAAAGGGTATAGGTCGGTCCCATTTGTTATATTGTACAAGAGTCAGACTTACCTATAACCCTATTTGTGATGTAAAGGGTATAGGTCAGCCCCACCATAAAGTGAGAGATAATTAATGTAAAATATAATTAATATGGTAATTATTAATTATATTATAAGTTATTGAGGTCGGCCTTGTTGTGCCAATAGACACTATTGTTGACAAGTTTGGTCTAATATAAATAAAGGTAAAATTCCCCATTGAGGAATCATATCACAAGTGTGAGTTTGGAAATTTCTGCAAACACTTGTTCTTGGGAAAAGTGTGCACCTCTCTTGGGCGCTAGTCTTCTAGGGTTTGTGAAGCATCCTTTTGTGTGCTAGTTCTTTATGGTGGTGGAGGTCTTTCTCTTGAAGAATATAGCAAAGGATTGGCTAGGTTTTCTTCCCTTGCTGAGAAGGGTTTCCCATGATACTTCTTGTGTACTTGTGCATTGTGTTTCTTCTTGTGATCTTGGTTGTTGCAACAAATTATTTATGGTTTAAGTGAAATGCTAAAAATGGAATGAACTTCATGCTTAAGCCTAGCTTATTGAAAAATCAACATGGTATCAGAGCATAGGTCTTGAAGAACCCATTGCACAAGCAAATTTCAGTCATCCTTTCTCTTCTGCAAAACCATACGGCCTTCCTAAGGTTTCCAGAAAATCTGTATGTCCTACCTTTCTGAGGAGTTTCAGCACTTGCCACTTGGATGTTGGGGCTAAAAAGTGTATAGGAGTGTACACGGCCTCCTCTAGCACACCTCCAGCAAGCTTCAGATTGCATTTTCGAGCATTTTGACTTTTTGGCCCTAGGGTTTCGCTAATTTCTGCAGAAATTTCAGAATTAGGGTTTCTGCAACTCATTGAAGGAGCTCTTCAGCTCATCAGTGCTCTCCTATATTTCAAAGGCTTATTGTTGGCAGTCATAAGTCCAACAAAACCTAAAAGTGTTATCCTAGCCTAGCCGTTAGGTTTTATAGCCCAGTTGACAAGGGTTTGTGAAGAATCTAAAATTATGATGAACAAAATCATGATGGAAGACTAGCTTGATAAATCAAGCAAACTCAGTTCCTAGAAGCCAGGACTTCAAGGAGATGAAGACATCAACATCTCAACACTCTCAGGTATGGTCCCTATCAATGATAATACTTGGTTAATTGACAGTGGTGCCTCCTGGCCGATGACTGGTTCTAGAGATCAACTAACAAATTTTGTTGAGAAAGAGACACATTTACATGTTTTCCTTGGAGAAGATGCCACATATAATGTGAAAGGGGTTGGAACTTCTACCTTCCAGCTAGATTCAAATATGTAGCTTCAACTAAGAGAAGTACTATATCTACCTGGAAGGAAGAGGAACCTCGTCTCCATTTCTGCCTTAGAAGACAAAGGCTACAAGGTTACCTTTTCGGAAGGAAGAGTTATTGCATGGCACAAAGACTCACATATAAATTCTGCCAAGGTAATTGGTGTTCGAGAAAACAGCTTGTACAGATTAACCATCAAACCAATCCAGGCCCTACTACATGACACTATCAGCTTGAGTGAGCTATGGCATAGAATACTTGCTCACATTCATTATAGAGCTCTCCCAGCTCTAGGGAAGATGGTAACAAGTCTTCCAAAGATACAGATTCAGCATATAGGTGTTTCCAAAGGTTGTGCTCTTGGCAAGAATGTTAAAGGATCCTTCTTGGGCAGTGACAATAGATCCAAGGAAATCTTGGACTTGATTCATTCAGATGTGTGTGGGCCAATGACTGTTGCATCTCTGAATGGGTACTTGTAATATGTACTCTTCATAGATGATCACTCTCGAAAAACTTGGATTTACTTTTTGAAGAACAAAGATGGAGTCCTTGCAAAATTTCAAGAATTCAAAGCTCAGGTTGAAAACTTGACCGGAAGAAAGATCAAGGTACTAAGATCAGATAATGGAGGAGAATACACCTCCAAAGATTTCAGCAATTTTTGTATTGAAGCGGGGATCAAGAGGGAGTTCACAATCCCTTACAACCCTCAGCAAAATGGAGTTGCAGAGAGGAAAAACATAACTATCATTGAGGCAACCAAAGCAATGATACATGATCAGAGTCTACCTATGACTCTATGGGTTTTCCATGAAGCTCACAAAATTCTTCAAATTCATTTGAGAAAAACTCCCTTTCTTTGTTTGATCTCAAGCACTTAATTTTCAAATCAGTTTTGTTTTCAATCAAGACTTTGAATGATTTGAACTTCTCTAACACTTCATATTTTTGTTTTAGAAATGCAACCCATGTCATTCTTGAGTAATCATCAATGAGAAACATGAAGTAATTTTAACCTTGTAGACTTTGTGTTTTTGTAGGCTCAAAAAGATCTATATGAACGAGTGCCAATGGCTTCGTTGTTGAGTACCCCTTGATTTGAAGCTTGATCTTGTTTATTTCCCATGTTGGCAATGCTTGCAAAGAGTATTTGAAGGCTTAGCAATCTTTGGCATATCTCTCATTGCTTGTTTGGTGCTGATTTTTACTAGATTATCAAATTTTATATGGCTCATTCTTCTATGCCATAACCAGCTCTCATCTATTTGTCCCATATAGCATTTTTCTCCCTTAATTTCATTGAGGATATATAAATTATTTGAGGTTCTATATGCATTTTCCACTAACCTTCTCGAGCCTTTCTTCCTTATCTCACATCCTTGAGAATCAAATGTGAGAGTGTGTCATTGATCACACATTTGACTAGACTTCATTATTAGTAATCATATTGTTAAACCAAATAACAATGATGTAGGAGTGACTTCTACAACAATAAATAGTGTGAGTCCAACACATAGGAAGAACGTATCTAAAAATACTGAACTATTCCAAAAGGAAAATGTTATATATATATATATATATATATATATATATATATATATATAGGTTTGGAAAAAGTCGAAGTAATATAACATATTATATATATAAAAGGTTTGGAAAAGGTCGAAGTAATAAAGCAACCCATTAGAAGCAATCTTGGGAGAATATTCCAACTATGGAAAAGCCCACAACAAGAAAGGCCACCTTACTAAAACTTAAATTATGCCTTTAAGAACCATAAACTCTATAGGTTTATATAAGCAATATATTGAAACTTCAAAGAATACTACCAATATGGAAGATTGTGTAACTTTCTTGATCGCTAGCTATAACAATCAATAACAACATTCGGAAGAAAGGTTCAAGCCTTAGGATCAATCCCTATATCTAGAATATACCCTATAAAACAATATTAATTCATGAAGAGCAAACAATATAAGCATGTGCTACTTGTCCAATTTAAACGAAGAGAAGACTAAACGGCTATTCTAGAAATGCAAGTGACAAAAGAATTTGGAAGAAGCTACCCAAGAAAAATCAAAAGCCTGAAATTATAATAAGAGTATTCATGATAGTTATTCAATTTCAATGATAAATCAAGGAACTGTAAAAAGTTGTAGTCTAAATGTTTTACGAATTGACTTTTTTTCGGCGATATTTTTCAGGGACATTTGCCTGAAATCTGGCGAGAAATTGTTAGATCCGTAGATTTGAGTCATTATTTATGTATAATCTGAGTGTCCCATGGCTTTTTCAGCATGCTGAATCCATTTCTGCATTCAGAAATGGATTTTAAACAACAAAAAATAGTGATTTCATGCAAATTTATATCGCCAGATTTCAGCGAAAAAAAACATTTCGTAGAACAGTTAGACAACGCCTTTGCAGAAAAGATACTAAAGAGATACCAGGAAGAATTTGTTTGAAGGATATAAATATATCTTTCAAAGTTAAATAGAAAATATCAAAAGAAGATTTGAGAAAATAGAGAGAAATAGGTCCTAAAGGTCTATCGATCTAATAGCAAAATTGATCAATTTTGGAAAGGTTAAAAAAACATGCTAAACATTTTAAAATATCCTTAATGATGAATAAAGGCCCAAATTTCAAACCCGGTAAACTTAAATAAGGTACAAACATTATCTTGTGCTTTTTAAACTAAACCAACAATTTGTCTAATGTAACTAAAAGAATACTCCCATCGTATTCCTAGGGTATCATTTTCCAAATGCAAGAAATCCATTTGCCTCGTTAATATCTTATAGCCCTTTTTTAAATATTTAAATAGAATGAATGCTGGCAACAAAAATCACATTTGTTTCTTAATCGCTTCAAATATCTTGGCCAGTGAGCAAACATAGCAAGCTGATTTGGGAACCAAATAGATTAGAAACATGATCAAAATTCCATGCAGGAAGCTGACTTAAGAGCCAAATAAAAGAGAAATATTGATCAAAATTCCATACAGGGATTCCCTGTATGTATGGAAAGTACACTCTCTACAACTCCCTATTTACATACTTGTACATCTAACATCTGCAACAAGGTGGCGGATATGTGGAGCATACCATTTAACTCGCTCCAAATGCTCAATCCTCACATTCCATATATATCCTGAAAACATTAGAAAAGATTAGGACAATTCAATTTAGAGATAAACTATGCCCTAATTTAGTCCCTAAGATTTGAAAAAAATAGAATAATGTTTTCATCACCTCCAGTAAGTGCAAACGTCTTTATTGATAACGTGAGATTCTCCAACCAGGAATCCTCCTCAGAGTCTTTTACATTCCCATGCACATGTAGTATGCCCCCTTCAGACCTACAAAAAACAAACCAAGATTTTGAAAATAAAATAATAAATAGAATTTAAGCAACATAATTTGGGTTCTACACATGCATTATCCAGAATATCACGGAAGGTTAATAATAGTTGAAGACAAGCTATCCTTCAAATCATTTAGCGAATTTGTCAAAGGATGTTGACTTTGGTAGTTACCAACCAAGATTTTGTTAATAAAATAATAAATAGAATTCAAGCAACAACATAATTTGGGTTCTACACATGCATTACCCAGAATATTACGGAAGGTTAATAATAGTTTAAGACAAGCTATCCTTCAAATCATTTAGCTAATT
>ML804629.1:301472-314361 GCA_009831015.1 Picea engelmannii | reverse complement strand
GACTGCTTGGATCTTACATTTGCCCACTTGACCATGTTTGGGGGGATTGACAGGGTGCCCTATCAAGCCTGTATCTATAGGTTTTGGTTTGCCACTGGGGGGATTTCTGAAAAGCCATCGTCCGCTCCCATCATAACACCACTTCTTCATCTTACTTCCCACTCACGTATCCCATTCCCCTTGTCCGGGCATTGGGTTGACCTATTTTCAGGACTGCACCTTACCTCGTGGGAAGAAGGGGCTAAAGGCCTAGAAGGTAAAAAAAAGCTGGTAAAAGATAAAAGCCTAAGAATAAAACCTCGAGATGCTTCACCCAGGGATCCCCGAGAAAGCAATAAAAAGATTCTCAGCAAGAAACAAGAGGGACCCGGAAAAATAATAAAACAAGACCTAGTCAGAGGATAGGGGGTCTCATCACGAGCCAGCCTATTAGGTCCATGGGTACCTAGCAGTATGACATTGCCACCAGCTGGTTACCACGCCAGGGCAGTGACCCTTGGTTGCATGGCCAAGGGAAAGGGGGTCTCATCACGAGCCAACCTTCTCATCTCTGTGAAAGTACTTGTGGGTAACGTTGTCAGCTCTGGTCACCATGCCAAGGCAGTGTCCCCTGATTAGCTCTTGAACAAAAAAAAAGAAAAAAGGAATAAAAGAATAAAAAGAATAAAGGCAAGAATGGGCTTGGAAAGAATGCATCCATGACAGGTATAGCTCACCTTCTACAAAGGCACCCACAGGTAACACTTTTGCATCCTTGGCCTTCACTGCACCCACATGCTTGGACATCCCCTGACCACATCACCCACTTACATGACTTGGATGAGGTCTTTTCGGGAACTTTCCTTTTCCTGTGGATACTAGCCCAATAGGACGCCTTGTCCTTTTCTCCAGACTTGTATTGTAGGCTCATGTAACGTCTTTGAGCTATTAACTGATGTATTAGGGATTTTGTTCATATGTTTAATAATATTGATGATGAGATGTGATTGACATTGCTATGATCCCTGTGACTGATGAACCCATGGAGGGCGTAGCCTTTGATGTGCAGGACCATGCACAACGGACTGGTACCATTTGGACCGACACACATGGGGAGATGATCAGTTCGAACCTCCATGGGGCTAAAGAGCCCACCAGATGGATGTTGAGACCTAATCAAGGGGCAGAGACAGGACAGAGGTTGATTAGAGACTTTGCACCAGAGAAGAAGAGGACGTTCCACCAGAGGCACCCCGACACAGCTGGACCTAGGGGGATTGAAGCATTTTCAGTGGGACGTTGGCTCTAGATGGCCTAGGACGTCACCAGGAGGCTTATAACGTCATCATGAGCGTGTTGGCAGATGGACAGGGCAGTTGGCACGTGTGGCAGCTTGGAGAAACCCAAAAAGGGCTAACGTCTTGCTTCAGGAGGTTGCATTTGCCCTAATAGGGGCTAACGTCACCCTAGAAAGGGGTGGCGTCTTACCTTTTGCTTGATTAGTGTTTAGATTTGACAATTTAATGTAAAAACAATATGATTTGATATTATGGCCTTGTCAACCTTTTACTTGACCTAAATTGTAAGTATTTTTCTGCAAAACTTCTTGAATGAATGGTTGTAGTCTAATTTCTAGCATATGTCTATGAATTTTGCTGAATCAAAACCCTAGGTGACAAGCACACAAGTAGGTCCTTGTCTCATGTCCCCTGATAGAGAAATTTTTCAGCCATTGTTGGGGAAAGAAAGACCCTAGCCGTAGCTACACTCCTATTTCTTCTTCCCTTTAGCTAGTCATGCCTTTACAAGCTGAGAAGAAGAAGACATCTTGAAGCCTAGGGCTTCTACACTTCAAGGCCGATTTTTCTAAGGTTTGCTAGTAGAGCCTTGCTGCTGCAACACTTTGTCTTATCAAACCCTCTTGTCTCAGTTTATCCTTTACGCTAGTCTTTTGCCATCTAAGGAAGGAGGAAAGAGCACAAGGCCTTGTTGTAGAAACACCGGAGTGAGCCTCTCTCCCCTAGGGTTTTGATTTTGAGGCCTTGCCTTAGCAACACCTCAAAAATTCTCCCTCTAGTCCTTAGTCTTTGTCTCCTTCAACTCTTGCATCCTTCATTATTGACTCCATTTAACCCTAAAGGCCCTAATCTAAGACCTCAAGCGTTGAAGTAGAACTTGATCTAAATACACTCAAAACTTTTGAATTGAAACCTTAACTACTAACCCTAATTGTTGTCGTTATCTTATGTTATTTATATCATTAGTGCAGCAACGTTCTCCTTTATGAGCAATTGAATGGTATAAAGTGTTGATTGGTTATATTGAATGCTACATCGTTCTAGTATTTATTGGTGAAGTGACATTATTTTCATTGCTATATTGATAAACATTGACTTCGTCAATATTTATTGCCATATTTCTTATATATATATATATATATATATATATACTTATCAAATAGTCTTATGAAGTAATAACCCATAGAATAACTTGCACATATCAGTTTGTTGTTGCTTTGTTCCAGGCAGGTATACTTCTTTGGGGGTTTTACTTCTTAATTGGCCTTTGGCCGGACTATCTGTTTGGGTGGTGACTTGTGAAGGGGGGAAATCTTATCTTTGTCTTACTAGCCTCTTGCCTCTTCAAAACCCCAGGTCACCGGGGACGTCTCCCCTGGGCCTAACCTCCCTAAAGAGAAAGAACCATCCCATTATGGTGACATTGGATGGGATTGGTTCCTGTTATGCCAGTTTGGCCTTTTATCTTATAGCCTTTTATTCTAGCTACAAACTGTGCAATAACAAGCATCTTGGTGCAAATATAGTCTTCTCCCTCCACGTTGCTCCAAGACCCAAGCCTTGGAGAATGAGGTCAATAGGAGGAGGAAATGGGATAAGGTGAATGAAGTAGAGGTGCTTGAGCATGAAGAGGTGATGCAACCCAAAGTAAAGTGGGCATTAAAGGAGCATTGGCGTGGTGTAAAGATGTTAGGTTTCAAATCATGAACAAAGGGATGAGGGTGAGAACCTTAATTAAGCCTCCATGCAACAGACCATGGAGAGGTCCTTAAGGAAATGGTGGAGAATTGGATTCTTGTGCAAAAAACTCATTGAATGGAGGTGCCAAGGGTTATGATGCAAGCTTTGGAAGTTCTCAAGCCCACTCTTCACTCCTAGACATGCAAAATAAAGCAAGGGTGTGAAGCGGAGGGGTCATAGATTCCCAAAATAAACTACAAAATCCTATAAACAAAAGGGAGGAGTGAAGCCTTGAAGACGAGAGTAAAAGCTCCATGAAAAAGGATGTAAAATCTAAGGGAAAGTAGATAAAAGAACCCTAAATCAAGAGGAAGTGTGCATGATTTGTTGAAAAGGGCAAGAAAAATGTGCTAACATGGAAATCTACAAGCTTTTAGCAAAAGACGCTTTATGTTCCATAGAAAATAGAGAAAAATCAAGTATTAGAAACTAGCAACCTATCGCAGCAGAACATAAACTCATCAATGAGGGATCCCGATATGGATTTGAAACACCGACATTCAATTGATAGTACTGTGGTTTTTTCGATTTCGTCCGAAAACACTCCTTACCACAGAAATCTCAGCAAGCAGGGAAAAATAATGTGGACCGATTTACAATTTCAAAAAACTCAAAGGAAACAAAGGGTGGAAAAACCCAAAAAGACAAAAGGCACGGTCTAAGGGTAGAGTATGAGGATTTGACTCCAAAAACAAAAATAAATAGCACTCAAAACCCCACCAATAAGTGTACCTACTAATAAATACCAAAACTGAAACAAGGCAAGGGATCCTCCACTAGTTTAATTTAATTAAATGAGTTTGTCCTACACATTAAACGAATGAGTACACATTAAACCAAGTAGCCAATAATGACTTTGGACCCAAATAACTAAATTAAAATGAAGGTAATAAAAAAGATGATAAAACAAAGACAAAAAAATAACATGAAATGTCAACATCACCATAAGTATATATTCAAGTAAAATTTAGAAACAGAAACAAAGCGACAGTGTTCTTTTCTCTTAAAAACGGAAACGGAAGGGAAAACAACATCTTCTACAACTGTTCCCATTTCTAAAGGTCCAAAACCATTTTCACTAAAAGGTTCTCATTTCCTAGGGTAGTTTCTGGATTTTCAAGCGCCATAAATAATTCCCAATCATTTTCCCTGGGATTTATGTGTAAGACTAATTTCGTAAATTTAGCGTTTAAATGACACATATAAAGAAACAGTTACGAAAACTGTCGTCACAGTTTTCCGGAACTCTTGGTAACGGAATGGTCGAATCTCCTACTCTGATGGACAGGTGGAGAATAACCGTCTTGGGGAAACCGATCCTCTCTCTGCCTATAAAAGAACCTTCAAGAATACCCATCAAAATCGATCTGAAGGTGCGTATGGCAGCAGGGTAAGAGAGAGAAATCGATTTCCAGTCTGTGCAGAGGGTTTCAGCAAAGGGTTCTGTGCAAACTCGATTTCCGTTCTGAACAAGTGGGCTCGTAGCAAGAGGAACAGAGGATTCGATTAGCAAATGGATTCAGGTATAAATGCAATTAAATTCCGCTGCAATATAGACCAGGTTTAAAACTGAAAGTTCTATGTCCTGTAAATTTCTAACATTATGTCTACAAGAGCATATGTTAACTCTGCAAACCAAACGTTTTTTATTTCTAAATGAGATTTTGCAATCTGATTTACCTTGGTTAGTCCAAAGACTTGTGATTTAGTTTTTTTGTTTATGTTTTTCGTCAAACAGAAATTAATCAAGTTGACTAAAGCTAGGCCAGAAGATGAGTTAATAGCTTCAAAATGGGTTGCAGATCTTCCAAGAAGGTTATGAGAAGGTAAATTCAATTCCACACTAAATTCACTTCAATCCGGGCTCTGTTCGATATCCACAACACAAATTACAATTCAAGGTACGAATGAGCAGATTTATTTATGCATAATTTCATGACAATTTTTCAATTTTTTTTTAATATTATCTTGACATTTGATTAGCCTCTTCCCAAATCCATTTTAGCATATTTGTATTTGTTGAAATTGCCTGAAAATTTTGTCCAATTGTGTCCATCATTCAGATTTCAGTCCTGCCCTATCGATCACTCAACTGCAGTTTGTGTAGTGGGTTCTCAGTTTCTAGCTTTCTTTGTGTTAAGTGGTGGGAATTCTATAATTTTTGTTCAACTGTTGTCTGTGTAGTGGGTTCTTTGTTTCTGGCTTTCTTTGTGTTGAGCAGTGGGAATTCTATATTTTTTTTGTTTTGGGTGGAAGAGAAACTCAAATTATCAGATCTTTAGGCATTACTGAAGCAGGATTTGAAGCAGGATTTGATGTGGGTTTTCAGTTGTATTAAATACCTCTTAACGTACAAACTAACCAAAGCCCTATTTACGACATGTTCTACCAACTAAGCAAACCTGCTTGACCTACTCACCAAGACCTCGTTGACAACATGGACTATATTTTGGATTCAGCAAACCTGCTTGACCTACTCACTAAGACCTCGTTGATTTTGGATTCAATTGACTAGCCAATTAATACAACATTTACATTTTGTATGTTATATTGATTTCAAAAATTAAATCTAAAGAGAAGATTCTTGCTTTATGTTAATGATGTTTTTTTAATTAAGTTTGTTGAACAAATAAAGAGATCTTCACAAAAACTAAATAAATAAATATTTATATTTTTTTAAATGAAAAAAATATAAATAAAATCATGTGTTCGTAATAATGTGAATAAAATCCTGGGTTCATTCTAACATAAATCCTCCCAATAAGAACGGCAAACCATAGTTACTAGTTTAAAAATACTAAACCTTCTCAATAATGACGGCAAACCATAGTTATTAGTTTAAAGAAACCAAACATTTTTATTGGAGCAAGAACAGAACCATAGTAACTAGTTTAAAGAAACCAAACCTTTTTATTTAAGCAAGAACAGAAAAAAAATGGGAGAATGTTACCCACCTCTCGAAGGGATGTTGGAGTTCATTCCACTAATTAATCCATACTGAATCGTATACCACCGACAGTAATTGATGAGAACGAACCTGTAGTCAGAAAATAATTAAATGTAATGAATCTTATGGTACTACTGAGTCCATCCCAATTAAATCCTATTGTATTATACTTGTGTATACTTGATGTGTAACTTGATTATCTATATCAGTCAAATCATACTCTTACCAGAGTTTAGTGCTGGCGTTTTGTTCAGCTGCAGGCAAGTCGTGTCGATGCAGGGATGGATCCTTCCCATCACAGGTAAGGTTTATTATTATATTAAAAGGAAAAATAAACTGAAGAACCAACGCGGGAAAAGAGAAAACAGTGAGGTAATAAAAGACTCATAAAGCTGGCGAGCAAACTGAAAGTCCAAGCAAAAGAAAGACACCAACGGACTATACACCAAATTACACAAAAACAAAAGGACTACCATACACGAAATTACACAAAAACGAACGGAGACCCACTCACAAAACACATCAATCAATAACCAGAAGAAAAATATTGAACAAAGGCAGGCAAGATGGCAGCGGATCACAATTAGTAAAGAAAATCCTAAACTTTCGAACCATCAATTCCACGATCTCCGGTTCCCCTGCATTTTTTCCACAATGTACTACCTGTAAAAGATTGAAAAGCAGAGATTCAACCCGAAATTGTGTTGTTGTTAATTAATATGTAACATAACATAAATATAGCGTGCCCTAAATTTACAATTATAATCAGCTTTAGAGTAACAAAATGTGACGATAATCTACTTTAGAGTAACAAATTCTAACGTCTAATCAAACCCCAGGACCCAGGAGATGAAATGATAGAACGATACCAAACAGAAAGACTCTGCAACATTCTTCTTTCGTAAAGCAAAGAGCCATTCATGGGATATGATCCCTTGATGTAAATAAGAACTATGAATATTTTGTGACATACAGACCCGTCATCCTCTAAATACTTTTAACTAATATGGCTAGCCAGAACTATACTCTTCTAAACGAACCTACACTTGAGATCATGACACGTTTCTTTAATTAAAGTTAAATGTATACGGCCCATTGATCTAGTTGTACCTGATAATATATTAATGCCCTGCGCAGCTCACAGATCACAGCATAGCCATTTTATGCCCTGCAAATATTTGTAGACTCAACCATTAAAAAGAATAATGATTATGTTCCTATTAATTAAACGCATTCTGAATTGGTGATACCTGAAGAATGAAACAAACCTCGTAACAGAGCACATACACAGCGAGGGATGATTTTATTCTCATCTGGACAAATAAACATTCAAGGAATGTATTAAAAGGAAACTTACAGGGCCCTCCTTCCCTCGGAAAACAGCGAAAGCGGAGGCCCAGGCCGGACCGGACGGGACGCACGGACTGACTATGGAATGAAGGCGAGGCCGAATAGAATACCTAGAAAATAAGGACGCACGCAGTGACGGCTTGTAATGAATACGGTTCTTTACAATTATAGCTTGCCCTAAATTTACAATTATAATCAACTTTAGAGTAACAAATTCTGGCGATAATCTATTTTAGAGTAACAAATTCTAGCGTCTAATCAAACCCCAGGGCCATTCTTTCATCCCATCTCCTGGGTCGTGGAGATGGTATGAAAAAATGGTCCTGAGGTTTGATTAGACGCTAGAATTTGTTACTCTAAACTAGATTATCGCCAGAATTTGTTACTCTAAAGTTGATTATAATTGTAAATTTAGAGCACCCTATATATGTAAAGAATGAAACAAACTTCGTAACAGAGCAAATACACAGCGAATGATGATTTTATTTCATCTGAACAAATAAACATTCAAGGAATGTATTAACAGGAAACTTCCAGGGCCCTCATTCCCTCGGAAAACAGCGAAGGCGGAGGCCCAGGCCGAACCGGACGGGACGCACGGACTGACTATGGAATGAAGGCGAGGCCGAATAGAATACCTAGAAAATAAGGACGGACGCACGCACGCACGGAGGGACGGCGTGTAATGAATGTGGTTCTTTTAAAAGGGTAGAGTATGATGGGGTGTGAAATTGAAATGAACTAGGTAGGTTGAATCATATAATTCCATTGCGACTCTCCATCGGATCTGAACTGAAACTTCAACGGCTATTTCTTTCTCCACTCTCCCACCCTTTAGCTTTTTCACTTTTCAAATCAAACCGCCGATGGATTCTGCTTTTTGCTTTCCAAATCATCGTCGGGCTGCAACACGTCATCCGGATTTTGCTTTTTGCTTTACTACACACCATCCTCCTCTCTTCTAGAGCATTTTGCTATTCAAATCCAATTGAATGGTAACGTGTAGCCTAACGTTTCCATTAATGAGTTTTTAATATTATTATTATTTATAAGTTATTTTTAAATATTTTATTTTTTGAATTTTTTCATCAGAATTATTAGGCTAAACAGATTTTGGTGAAATCACTATTTTTTTTTTATTTAAATTGTATTTTTGAATGTATAAATGGATTCAATACCTTCTAATATTATGAGATACTCACTCAAATCTAAAGTTCCAACAAATTTTGATAGATTTCAGATAAAATTGATCAGAGAATATACCCTTAAAAAAATAAAATAAAAATCAAACATTTAGACTATAATCTAATCTATCACAAACTATAATCTAATATAGTACTACATATTAGTAAGAGTAGTCACTAAGGTTACCATTATATCTTTTGAAATTCAAAATTCATTATATATTAAAAAACCAATGTCATGTTATTATAAAGGATTTAAATAAATAATACCTAAAAATAATTATTTTTAACAATAATTGTTTATTGCATTAATTAATAAGGTAGGGAAAACAAAATTCATGTTATTGATAAAGGATTTAAATAATTAATAAATAAAAATAATTCTTTTTAATAATAATTGTTAGGGTGTGTAACAATTTTTCCTCACAACCACTCAAATTATATTTCCTAGTTGAAAGCAAAGCAATCACTTTTGTATAAATATTTCATTCACTATTGATCTTTAACTTCATAAAGAAATCACTAACATTGTATTTTCATAAACTCATTTAAAATAACATTTTAGATGGCATTGTGTTTTAGTAAACTCATTTAAAAAGAGAGGACAAAAACATTGTGTGGCTATTTAAATGTATTTGTATATTAAAACTTATCCTTTCAATTCTTATTCAAATTGTGACATTTAAGTTATGAAACCCATAGCCGCTACCTCTAATATCTCTTTATATTAGACAAATTCAATGCATGCGTGATGTGGCTTGTTATTGCCACATGTATAATAGGATTTTCTTTTAAGGCATATGATGCCATGTACATGTATTTCTTTGGATATGTTGAGGATAACTTTGTTTGTGGCACTCCAAAGCTTAAAAATATTTGTAGTATTTTCACAATCACATTAATGATAAGCCATACTCTATTCAATTGTAATGTTATCTAGGACTCTAGTTATGTCTTTGTTTGATAATTGTAATCAAGTCTTCATTTGATAATGAAAAGTGATTCTTTTCCATTTTTGGATCTCCATTGGCTAAGATCAACATTGAATTCAAAATGTAACATGAACAAATGTGAGGAGAATGTCTATTTTACATGGGTCAATCTAGTGTTTACGTCGAGCACCATGTCAAATGGGTGATTGTTCACTACCTTATCTTCTTTATATGTCGATACCAACAGATCCTCAATGACACATATGCTTACGATTAAACGATGTCCCATGACCATATGGTGTAGAATAACGACTTGGATGCATTGTTTCAGCAATTGATCCCATTCTATCAACGCTTGAGTAGTGCATGGATCATAACATAATCATTTTATGCTCAATAGAAATTGGTAAACCCAACCATTTGAAAAAAGATAATGATTATGTTCCTACTAAATAGATAATGTTTTGAATGGTTTGTACCAAAAGGAAAGAAGGAACACATTCTCTTTCAAATCATGAGATGATGAAAAATTCATAATAACAAAGTAAATGCATGGTATCATCATCTACATAGATAAGCATTCATTCAAGCTACAAGTGGAATTCATGGAATGTATAACAAAAGGTTGTAGTGTCCTCCCTCCCTTCAAAAAAACCATGACAAACATATCATAATAGCAACAATTAATCACCTATTTGAAGAAAAGGAAAGGCCAACAAAGTTTCAATATGCATTCAAATATAAAGATGAAATCATAATGTATCATTACATTGCATTGGAATAACACAATATGGCTCAGAATCCCATCCACTTATGACCCAAGTACATTGAATATTAGACTCGTTTTGTTTTTTTTGTTGTTTTCTAAATGAAATGGGAACATTTAATGATAATGAATTCTAACTAGCATCCCACTACTCACCTCCCTTACTAAAAGATTAATGGGAAAGGATAAGGATGAGTTGGCTACTTAAAAACTATGTCGAATTCAAGTGAGAGTGTATGGATTTTATTATTATTATTATTATTATTATTATTATTATTGGAGATGTAATTCCCCTTACCCTCCTGCACTTAAATGTCTAAAGTGAGGAAGTTGGTACCTTGCTAGCACCCTATAGATTTCCCCCCTCTTCCTTGAGTTCCCAACAGGAGCGTATGGATTATGTCCTCATGTGTCGTACTACACATGACTAAACTTTGTATGTAACATAAATGTTATGACTTGTTGTACTCTATTGTGGGCAACATTTTACTTTATTGAATAATATATCCCCACCCAATTAATGGCGATGTTACTAAGTTGCTTGATGGTTTAAATATCCAAAAGAACATCTACTTCTATTTTAATAATAACACTCTCACAATAACACAATTTCACCCAAAAGGGTTGGACCCGTGTTGGATCCAATAGTGAGGAATGAGGAGATTTTCACAATTGATCAAGGTTCAATTCACATGAGCCCCTAAGGTTTCCATGGGGGCATCTGAAGGTAGTGGTTGAACATATGAGGCTTGGATTGCACTCCCAATGCACACATAAGTGGAGAAAAGCCCACCCTCTTATCACCCTTGAGACTAGACATTTGTAGTTATGACCCATTACAGCCATAATTTTGTTGCTAAGCTATTGGCCATTGTTCTCTTCCCAACATATAGTTCTCCTGGATCTACTTGGGAGTCCTTGGAATGACATGTCTCAAGAGTGATAATTCTATTAACTTCGGCCTTAAACCCCAATCCTTGTAGATACGAGTCTATTCAAGTAGTGGGTTGGAGAGTTTGTGGAAAATAAGTCATCGACTCCATCTAAAAAATAAGGAGTGTTGCTTTGGAAAAAAAATAACAACATTCTTACAATATGTAAATAACCATATTAATATATGGAATGTTAGTCAACATCCAACTATCAACAATGTATACTATCACCAAAAATTGCTTTGAAAAAATAGTTATCTCTAACTCACTAATAGGTATGCATCTTGTACTCATTAAGATGAAGGTATTAATGCATCCTTTTCATTTCTTGTTGATATTTCATGTTTAAACATCCTTTGATTATCTTTACAACATGTCAAAGTCCCTTTGGAATCTCAAATTTTGGAGTTTCTTTTACAATTGACAGTCAAGTAGTTGGCATTGATACAAAGGGAGTCTTGTCTCATCTTTGGCTTTTCAATACTTTCAATCTTAATTCCAATGCTATCTTACATGTGTGTAAAACCCCAAGCCCATTTCAACTAAATTAGCATTATGTGTTGGTTGGCTTAAAAACAAATGGGTTTACTTATTTGGGTATACAACAACCTCACCAATTGAATGTCCTCTAACTTGTTTTGAAAAAATAACATTATTTGTTTTAGAATGTGGACAATGTGAAATCAACAGCTAACACAACTAGATTTAGTATCCACCATCTTACCTAACAATAGCATTGTTTTCTCTCTTTGTTGTTTTTAGAGGTAAGTGGCAATGTGGATGTCACATAGTGGAGGGAAGGTATGTTGACTTAGTAGTCAACATCTCTTTCAGGACTTGTGACATGGTTTAACAACCTCCTATGGATCCGTTAACTATGGCGGTTGTATCAGAAACTAACAAGTCGGCCTTTTGGTTTAACGAAAAAAGTGGGCCAACAATTGGTATCAGAGCGAAAGGTTGTGGGTTTGAGTCCACTCAGTTGGTGGAGTACCTTAGTGGGTGTTGAGGGGAAGATTGTTGACTTGGTGGTCCACACCTCCTTAGGGGCTCTTGACATGGTTTAACAACCTCTTGTGGATCCGTTAACTTTGGCAGTTGTATCAGAAACTAAGAGGTCATCCTTTTCATTTAACGACAAACATAGACCAACAAGGTATTCCATATTCTTCTACAAAGAATGCATATCTATCCTTATGACATTAAGCAATGATTCAAAATACTTATATGTCATAAATTGTTGTATGATTATATATCATTTTTAATACAATGAACTATAATTTATTGAAAATGCTTTTATGTTCTAGATAGTTTGGAGGTTAAATTATTTGTTTTTCCAATAAGGTTCATGGACAAAAAAAATTTCTCCACGAGATTGTTTATATTAAAGATATTTGCAATTTCCTATTATTGTTTTGAATTTTAGACAAACTCTTATGCTTGAAGTTCTCATTATCACTTGGTCGAACTTCTCTATTTGGTTTGCATGTTGTGAATTTTAGACAAACTCTTATGCTTGAAGTTCTCAATATTACTTGGCCTAACTTCTCTATTTTGTTTACACGTTGTGTTTCCTCAATAGTTAGGAACTTTATGGTTATGTGAAATCTTAATGCACAATTAAAACTTCTGAAGATGGATCCTGATTTGGATCCGAAACGTCGACAATCAATTGACAATATTGTGGCTACTCCGAACACTTCTGAAAATCCCAACCACAGAAATCTCATTAATCCAATTAAAACTTATTTTTTGTTTCTC
>ML804629.1:229217-262838 GCA_009831015.1 Picea engelmannii | reverse complement strand
TTGAAACATTCTGAGAAGACCTCCTGAAAGGGAGCTAGTGTTTTCATGCCTACAACAACTAAGCCTTTTTAAGTGTATTTATTTTCAATGCATGAGTGTTTACTTGATGATCTTGATTGTTGATGGGTTATTTGAAACATTCCAAGAAGACCTCCTGAAAGGGAGCTAGTGTTTTCATGCCTACAACAACTAAGTCTTATTAAGTGGAATGCAAGAGTTAGGATTTGATTGAATTTTCTTAGATTAGAGTTAGATGCGTACTCCTGCATATATTTTGCTGGCATCATCACAAGCTTACGAGCATCCCTGGTTGATAATTAAATGAAAGCAATTTAAGCAATTGAATTGCCCCAACAGGGATCTGGAAGAAGAAATATACATGAAGTATCTGGAAGGCTTTGTAGTGAATGGAAATAAAGAGTTGGTTTGTAAGCTAAAGAAGTCACTATATGGTCTGAAGCAATCACTGAGGATGTGGTACCAAAAGTTTGACACATACATCCTTGGATTGGGATTTGTGAGAAGCAGGGTTGATCACTGTGTATATTCCAAGGAGGTTGGTAATCACTTCATTTATGTAGTGTTGTATGTTGATGACATGTTGTTGGTAGGAAATAACATGGATGTTATCAAGGAGGTGTGACAATAACATGGAAACAACATTTTCTCATTGAATTGGGCATTCAGTTTCATTGGTCGATCGTCATCTGGTGTGACAAACAAAGCACTCTGAAGTTCTACAAAGATCCAGTTCATAGGCAGTGGATGAAGCACATAAAGATCCACATGCACTACATCCGGGACTTAGTACATGAGGCGATCATTGGCCTGCAGTTCTGTCCTTCAGCAGAACAGACTGCAGACAACTTCGCTAAGACCTTCACTGAGCAAAAGTTTCATTCTCTGCACAGTGGTCTTGGATTGAAACACACAGTTTCCTAGCAATTGTCAGTTCTTATCTTTTACATACATTTTACTTTGAGGGGGGAGGGGGGGGTTCCCCATGAGGTTTTCCCTCTTTCCTCGCTTTATTTCAATGTATCTTTTGTATTTGGGTACCTAACATGGCCTCGTTTCTGAGACCCATTCTTTATTTTCACCATAGTGATGTTCAGGAGGGGTGCTAGAGTTACTTCACACACACCTAGGATTTCTTTTTCCTAATGTTTTTCCTATGTTTAATAGTCATTATTCAATCTCCTATATTTTGGGAAGAATATTCCTCTAGGGAGAATATTCTCTTCAGTTTTCACTTCATTTTAATCAGTTGAGTGGAGTCTAGATGCTTCATTGGGATTATCACCATGCATCATTGGGATCATCACCAGATAATGCACATTGTCCTTGGGATCATCACCATAATAGCGCATTGCCCATGATTCCCTAATCTCCTCCCCACTTCACTCTGTTTCAATCAATTAACTGAAGACTGATAGACTAGTTAACTCAGCTAGGTGGCAGTTCACTCTCGTAACTGCCCGAGAGACTACACTAGGTGGAAGTTCACTCCCGTAACTGTTGGTGTGTGTCCAGATCACTCTAGACCACCACTATGACGCATTGAATTCTCCTCCAGTGTGCATTTTTTGAGTTATACAAAGTATATCATGTGTAAATTATCATTCATTCATTTGGTTAATGAGAATTCTTCCATTCTTTCTCTACTGCTTCTCTTTTCTTCTATTTTCTCTGCAACTATATATGTCAATTCCCAGCTAGATATATTTTGTGCAGGTTCAAGACATTTACAAAACCATTAGGGCTACAAAAACCCTAACTTACTTGCTTGAATAACTCTCTTATCAACCATTGGATTTTGCTCAAATTTTGCACACTTGTTCTCCTTCGTCCAGGGAACGTTTTGGCAAAGTTTGAGGAGATTTCAGTGGTTAACATAGATAATTTTAGGGGTGAAATTTCGCTCATGGGCGAAATTTTAGGGTTTAAATTTTTGAAGGGGCGAATTTTTATTTAAGCAGTTTTTAAGAAAACTAAAATTTTTAGCCCAAATACTAAATTAAACAATATATATGGTAGATCATTAGTCCCATAAAGAAAATCAGAAAATCATGTGCAAAGAGGCTTCGCCCTCCCAATTTCATCACAAAATTTCCAATTCGCCTCGATTTTTTAGAATCGAGTTTTTTTTGTTGGGTGAATCGCCCTGTATATCCTTGAATCAAGGTTTTAGGGAAAATATTTCGCCCCCATCTCCTCAAATCAAGGTTTTATGGCACTGATTTTTCCAATATCTTTCAATGGGAACAATTTCATCCATGTATATGTAAATGGTCGCGTTTGTTGGCCTTCACTCAATCTCTTTACTGGTTGGCCTTGACTCGAGCCACATGTTGCTTCTGTTGATCCAACAATAGACAGGCGTAGACGTGTGAGTTCTGAACACCCTAATGAAAGATGTTATGCAGTGCTCAAACATGTTGATAAAAGGTGTTATTTCATTATTTCATTGCATAAGAAAGCTCGTTAACAAGACTAATTTTTGCTCTAATCATAATGATTTTTTCCAACCTATAACACTGCAAAACAATTGTATTTATCTAGCAATCTATGTAGGCGAAATAAATTATCCTATTTAATACAATGCAAGTCTTGTCATGGTTTAGAAGAGTAGGTTGGAGAAGTTTTTTTTCTCTTTGTATCCAAATTATGTAAGGCAGTAGGAGTTTCATGAAAAGGTTTTTGTGGGCCAAATTTAAATATGACAGAGATTATAATGTCCATCCATTTAGCTAAATTTTTTTTTTTTTTTTGTAGAAATCTCATGTACACATTCAATCTGATTGTTTCCTTTAGGCTTTGATTGTCCATGGATTTTTTTTCTTGATTCATTAGCTTTTTGGGTACAATTTGTTATTTTCTGCCCTTTTTGGAAGGTTGCCAAGGACTGCAAGGCATGGGCTATTGGTGACACATCTTGTCGCCCCCTTGGGACAGGGAAAATATGACATTAATTATGGGAAGATAAATCAACATCTTGATGATTTCATGAAATAATAATCACTGTAAATTTCTTCTATATATTCTGTGAGATTTGTTGTCTTTGAGAGAATTTTTTGGAGTCAGAATGTTCCGGTTGATTTTTGGTGTACTATTCATTTTAATGATGTTAATGCATGATTTAAACACAAAGTTGAAGATTATTCTAGTTTTTCATTATCTTTGAAAACCCCTACCATACCTTTCACTTTACCTCTTTCAAATGTGTTCATTTGAAATATTAATTTTGGAGGGATTTCCAAAGCCAACCAATCCACAACGACATTTTAATAGTCTCATCAAGAGAGATTAGATCCTTTACTTTACTACTATACATTAATGTTTGATGGGAAGAAATATGGTTTCAATTTGCATATTAATGGTTGTAAAATGACTGTTTCCAGCCATGGTTTTGATCATAAAATAATGGGCACCTGTACATATTGATTATCATTTGGAGGTGTATGAGTAGGGTTGTACTAAATATTGTTTCCAGCCATATGATTTCCACGTGATTTTATATCATTTGGCCATAGTATTTTCATACATTTGTTCGCATTGTAAGGGAGCTAAGAAGTGAACTTAGAGTTGTACAAAATATCATTTCTAGCCACTATGATTTTACTAGAACATAGTCAAATTATTTTTTATTTCCACTTCCAAAAAACAAGTGTATAAGTAAGGCCGTAACATCCTATTTCATAATCTATTTTCACCCACAGATTGAGAATTAAAGGGCCGTACAAGTGTGACATTAAACTTTTAAGATGTGACTACCTAGGAAGTATATGCAACGTTTAGAGATGGTGTACCAACCTTAAGTCTTATATGTGATGCTAGTCCTATTGAATACTATGTGGTTGACATTTTGGTTTAAGCCATACACCTACCCATAAATAGTTTCCAACTGTGATAAACAAGCTAATATTCTTTTCTACGTTTGCAATTTGGATAATCATGATTATTAAAGGAAGCATATGTTCCCTGTTGCTATGCAAGACCGAAATATTTCCTTCCCTTCACCCATACTCAACCTGTCTATCATTCTACCTACCTGCTACACTTGCATGATTAATAGTTTCATATAGTACCATAATTGTATCCAGCAACCCCATTGACCTACTCTAGTGGTCATTTGTTGGACACTAATAAAAAATATATTATTATTATTATTATCTACAACTCTAGACAGATAAATATGTTGTATTCAGCGGTTTTAATCTCTAAACAAGCCAACTAGTTTCACAGCAAGGACAGATACAACTTTGAGAACTTCCAACAAATGTCACCATAGTCAATGTAGGCTGCAAGATTCACATGTTCCGCCAAGCATTTCATCTTTAAACATTATTAGCAATTCTATGCAAACTAGAGTGGATAGTCAAACATTTATAGTCTGAGAGAATGCCATTTTTAATGTTACTGAAATGTAACTGGATAAATCTTGGTGCTTTGACTAAGTAAAAGGATTTATCAACCCCTTAAAGAGAGCAAAAGTTCTAAATCCTCATTGTTTGGAAGGAAACATATTACACCAATTTTAACCAATGCTAGACAAAGTGCAAAAGTTGACAAGTCATTATTTTGCAAGAGGTGTAGAAATTGGCTTGAGCAGTGTATGGTAAGTCTGAAAATCTAGAACTCTATGAACACCTAATCCAAATTTTATGCTAGTTCCCACCCAAGTTTTCTCCATAAGGAACATAAGTTGGTCTTAGACAAAAACTACAAAAAATAAGAAGTTCGTAGCTTTTGGGAGGCATAAAATATCTCCAGAGTCTGCTTGGAGCATACTTACATCCATTGGAAAGATCTTTTAGAGTGTTACACCTCATATTGGATGAGGTTCCACATTGTGGTTTTCATCACATTTTATGGATTTTGGTGGTGGTTCCTTGGATCTTTTGATGGACTTGGGGGACATACACCTTCATTGAGCTTCTTCTCTTCTTGGCATTGGAGACCTTTTGTTGATGAGATTCATTTATCTTCTTGGTGGATGGTCATGGTTTTAGCGCTACTTGCATTGCCTCCTAATGCATGTTTATGAATTCAAGTGACTTTAGAATCTCTTCATGAATCAAAATTGAGACTTGATCATAATTCAATAAACAACTGATAAACAACATCTAGATTTTAAGGTTTACGTGATTGAATAGTTTGGTTGTGAAGTTTCCTAGCTGATCTGTATGCTCTTTCCATGGAAAAAATCTTTCTGGAGCATTGCATCCTTAGATTTGAATACAATCTAGGTGTCCTTTAATCTAGCAACATCAAATTTGAAAACTCATAGAAAGAGGATGGTATTAAACTCATAGAATAATTTAATGACCACAAAGCTGAAACCTTGTCCTCGGTGTAATTTGGGGCTCTGCTTTTATAGTTCTTCTAATTCAGATGAAATGGTTTGCTCAGTAGGCACATTTGTTTGTTTGTTTTCTTTTAACATCCTTTTGAAACCTACCTGGTATATAGGACCACTTTTTTCTTAGAGTTGGAATTAAATTAAAAATTTCTTAACAATGTCCAATTTTTAAGGTTGTGTTTCTGTGATTGAACAATTTATGAAGCTTTCTAGTTATCTTTTATCCTATTTCCATTGAAATAATGTTAATGGAGCATTTTATACTTGGCAAAAAAAATTTGTAATGTAGGAAAGTTTTTTGTGCAACACACTGTTTTGAATGTATTTACAGCAGCACATTTCCAGTGCTTGTGATTTTATTTTCCATTACAGACTATAGAATCTCTGCCAAGTAGAAGCCAACAACCTGTTCCTGCCTAGGGTCTTATTTGTCACACCTCATGTTTCCAGCTAACCTAGAGGTTGAAATTAATGAAAAAATGATTGAATTGATACAAGTTGGTTTGAAATTGTATTTAAATTTTTAGAACCTGTTTGTGAGATTAAATCTCAACACTATCAAAATATTTGCAATAAAATATTCAACCTGATTTTGATGCAATTGTGTATACACTATAAACTACGTAGTTGTTGTGCTTTATGTTCTAAAACTCTTTCTAGTTTCAATTTGTCTTATACTTATGTGTGGCTCATTTTGCCACTGATATCAGCTTTGATTTCTAACACTTCAATGTGCATAATGTATATGATAAAGTTGTTGCAACTCAGAAGGCCATTTTAAGGACTATTAAGATTTTTGTTTTGGGTTTCATACTACAAGGTATTTTTTTTGGGCTTAGTATCTTTTTTCGGTAATTAAACTTTTAGTGATTCGTATTAAAAATGCTGATACAAAATGGGGAGAGCAGATCTCTCCCTCTAAATTATTTGGTGCTAGGTCATTTTAATTTTCAAGTATCCAATATTTCCTCTGGCCATACACTTAGTTGGGAGATAAATTATCACCACTTGTACAAACGTTTCTAGCCTCTTGAGTCCAGAGCTAAACTGTGATTTCCTATAAGTTTGACAACATTGTCATACCTATATTGTATTTCCTGACCAGTATACTAAGAGACACAAAACAATGCAATAGAAGGTCATGCCTTTAAATTTAAACATAAAACTATAGATTCCCTACTCTTCAATGTCTTTGACCTACTTTGTTGCATTGTGCTGCTTCAACAATCTGCCTCATTCTTGTTGGGTCCATCTGATTCCCTCTGCCTCTTCTCTCGGTTTTGACCTGTTGCTCCAGCTCTGCCACATTGTTTTCAATTGGGTGCCATTCTGCTGCTGAGAAAATCCTTCACTTGCACCATGACTTCTCCACTAGATCATAGTGTGTTGCTTCGAAGTGTTGAATATTCTTGGTTCCAAAACCTGCAAGAAAGCCTTTGGTGTGGTATTCCATCTCCAGTGGAGGGATCTGCACCCTTTCATATCATTTTGATCCCTCAGAAAATATCCTAGCTCCTCTCTTTCTTCATCTTGTAGTTGTTGTCTGACCTTTGGTCCTGTTTATGCCCATTCCTCCACCCTCTTTCTAGTTTAAGGTGAGTGGTGTTCTTCATAGTCCTTTTGACATTTTCTCTTTACTTTATTCTTCCCTCATCTGTACCTACTTCAAGATTTTTCACCTTGTCTAATTTTGCATCGTCTCCTCTTCATCCTGTGGCCTGCCTCTTCTAACCAACATCTTCCTAGCCCCTTGGTGTCAACATCCCAAATTTGCCTTTTTGCCTTTGTCCGCATCTGTATGATTTGTAGTTAATAAGTTATAAGATGTAACATCCTAATTCATGTGATTATCATTTCATCATTAACTCCGTTGGTATGTGCTGCCTTGTTCACTTCACTAATCATTGGACATCCTCGTGTCCTTCCAGTTTATCTATTTTGTGCCTTGCCATCATTCTCCCCACCCAAGCTTTCATGGTGTATGATGAGGCCTGTGTTGGACTTGATTGCCTTCTTTAATATCTACATTGTTTTTATGATTGATATCATGCAAACCCCCATACTCATTGATCATGATTTGGAGCCTACCCCATATCTTCTGCAGCGATTTGAAAGTCTCTCACCCTTCGCTATTATTATGGCTTTGCTTGGCCTTAATGCTAATTGGCCATAACGGTTGTTATTTTGAGAATGAAATGGAATAACTCTGTTACATATAAGATAAGATAACAAAAGATAAGTTTTTTTATGTCTATAAATGACCAAGGAGAGGTCATTGGGACTATAAAGTACAACTACTCATTCATGGACTATGGGAGTGTTAGGGACACTCCTAAAAAACAAAGAAAAGTCAAGTAAAATCAATTTCCCATCGATTTTCTAGGATGTGGGGACATGGGAGCAGGGAAACGCATCCAAGGGACCTGTGGAGGCACCCCCCAAATTCTAGGAAATGTTGGGGTCTCCAACATAGGGGAATCTGGATGAAATATTAAAAAATTAAACTTAAAATATATGAAAATTGAAAAATAAATCATTGAAATATTATATATAACAATTCGATAATAATAACATACATCATTACATGTAACGTATAAATCATAAGTGATACATGTAATGATGTAACAACATGATAATCATGATTTACAAATCATATATTACCATTGTATTTCTCATTATATTTAAAGAACTCAGAAGATGATATAGATCTAAGTCTTAAGATAACCGATCTAAGAACAAGTTAGTCATTTGTCGACAAATGAGCATTACTGCTCAAGGTAATGCCCCACTAGTCTCTGCATTTTTGAATCATAATTATTTGCATTTTCTAGAATACTCGATGGCATCCTAATCAAGCTGAGTTGTGCATCATCAAGTCCCTTATCATCCACTTGTGCATTAAGTTTTCAACATTTTATTTTTTGGGTGTGTTGATGAAATGGGCCTAGTTTTGGGTGTGTTGATGAAATGTTTCTTAGAATCTCTTACGAAGAAGGTGCACCACAACCCCACATGTTTGGAAAATTGTCGACGTATTTTTGTACCTGAATGTGTTCCCTTACAAAGTGCACCAAATTGCTCTTAAAGGTCAATGTGTTGTTCAAACACATCCAGTCAAGGCCTCAAAAAATTTCACCAAATTCTGAAGTAAAATTAGTCAGATAATTGGCTTTTAGTCAGCTTTGTTCTTATGAGGTACATTTGCAGTGGGATTATTGTTGATATTCACTGATATAAAATGCTTGGTTGCAGGGCATGATAACAAATGAAATTGTTGTAATTGCTTAAACTGGTGACTCTTGGTTCAATTGCAAGAAGATTAAATTGCCAGAAAAGTGTGGGTAAGTCAAACATTATTTCTCTGTAAAGGACACTCTATAATTTAGTAATCTGTTGTTGCCAATAGGTGGAAACCTATTGCATATCATTCATGGTTTCAAGGTTTTGTCTATGAAGAAAAATTACCCTTTATTATTTTTAGAAAAATATGAATCACATAATGAAATGTTAAAGTTCAAGGTGTGTTTCGAACAGTATGGACAGGAACACAATTTTCTCTTCTCATGTCCATTAGTTTCTTAGCTTTACTCAGGAAATTTCGGAAGGACTAAATGCATGGGTATTCCTAATTTTCAAGAAAACTATTTCATGCCAATGTATGTTACTGTTAATCAATAGAAAAATAACACTAACACCAAAAATCCAGTGAGTGATGAAAGATAAATGATTTTCTCTGATGAGGGACCTACTCTCATGGCGCTCTTTTTGCAGGTATAATTGCCTGTGTATTTGCAAGTAGTTTGTTCCCTATGCTAAATGTGTGTTTGGCAGGTATGAGTTCCAAATGCAGTATGGATCAATTGGTTGGTCTGTAGGAAAAACACTGGGATATGCTCAAGCAACGCCAGACAAGTGTGTAATTGCATGCATTGGTGATGGAAGCTTCCAGGTGCAGATGCAAGGATTTTTATTTCAAATTTTGAAACATTGTGTAACGATTAACAATGACCAAGTACCAATGTCTATAAGATTTGAAATATTGAATTCCTTTGAATTATCTGTTTTATCCAAAAATTAGCGAGTATTTATCCCCAAATGTATTCTTCCTTATTTGAACAGGTCATAGTCCAGGATGTGTCTACCATGATTCGAAATGGGCAGAATCCTATCATTTTTCTGATTAAAAATGGAGGATACACTATAGAGGTCGAAAATTCATGATGGACCATACAATGTAATAAAGAATTGGAACTACACCAGCATAGTGGATGCCCTTCATAACAGTGAAGGGAAATGTTGGACTGTCAAAGTATTTTTTCTTTATATTCATAGCATGGCCAACCCTTTTACAAGGATTTCTTGTTTTTTGTGTGATATGGGAGTATTTGGTTGCTTGTCCTTTTTTCCATTTGTTGAGGCCCACTTCCTAACCGACTCCTTTTCCTTAAAAAATACATTATTGTAGACTTGGGGACTTCCCTTTTAATTGGTCAGAACTCAGTTTCATATTGGTGGATTGTTTTCTAGTTTTACATCTCTTGAGGTATCTATTGCACTGTTGACATTACAAACCAGTATGTTAGCTGAGGGACAATTATATTTCTTGTTAGGAACCTTTGTAGTTGTTACCTTCACTAGCAGTTTCTGTGTTGCTCAACCAATTGAGGGACTAGTGAAGAAAGAAAATAACTTGTGCCTCAAGAAAATCAGAATGATCTGAATCTACCGTTTTCTTTTGTTGATTCTTATCATGTATCATTTGTTTGCAGGGTGTGGATTTATGTGGGGTAGTGGGATCTGGGCTGAAGCATGTTGTTATAAGGTGTTGATATCGTGATTATTACCATTTCTATGTTTATTCCTTGCTATTCATTGTCACCGAGGCATGTATTGTTGGCTTCCATATAATTGCTGAACTTTATTTTATAGGTCTCTGTTTGTTCATTTTTAGACTCGTCTAACTGGTTATTTTATCATATCAAAATGGGTAATACTGAATCAATGATTTTATGTTGGTTATGTTGGGGATACTGATGAAATTCTATTTTAAAAAACCATGAGCTTCAAGTATCCATCCAAGACTAGTTTATAGGACATAATGCATTTTATAGAGCTTTCTATGTTCCGTCTTTGTAATCACACGCTTCTTTTATCGGTCTCTACTCTGAGAAAAAAGATATTGGTCTCTCCCTCCAAGGCGGTGTGTTCACCAGGGAGAAAGCAACGAATTTAAACCATCTGGGAGAGGAAGTGAGGGGAAGGATCGATCTCACTGGTACTTTTCTGGTACGATTTGACGTAGAATTGAGGAGGGGAATTGGTCACTTACGGTGTATGGTTGAATGGATATCCTGTAATGGGGAATTATCCTTCCTCTCGTGGTATGGCGGTAAGTCCTTCTCTTTTTTAATATAATGTAAGAAAGCAAGCAATATAGTAAATTGCCTTGCATAGAATTCCCTTCAAATAATTGTATAGTTTCTCCAAAAAATCAAGAAACATTTTGATGACAGGCTTTCAAATTCATTCAAATAAGACCCGTTTTTAAGCTATGGTTTTAAAGAGAAAGTTAACCTCAGAAAAACATGAAATAGGAACCCTTGAAACAAGGTTATGCATAGGCTTCTGAAATTTGTTGCGAAGGCTGGTTTTAAATTCAGTCCTCCTCCAAATAATTTCCAATATTTTCAATATGTTTAGCTAGTTCATTGAAGTATATGTTGGTGATTGAATATGGATCAAAAATTCATATTTAACACAGACAAGACATAATTTACTCAAACTAAAACTATATTATGTTAGCCTAAGACTTAAGATATTGACGCTTTGAACTGATCAAGCCTCTACCTCTATCTCAATCCTCCATGTAGATCTTCTCCTCAACCACTTGAGCTAGACCCTTTTGAGTCGTAAGCTTGAGGGTTGTGAACATAGAAATAGTTTTTGGTAGAAAATTTATATTATGAAGGTAGGTTTTCAAACTTGGGACATGTCTCTCTTGATGGATATTGATAAATGAAAACATACACTTATATGTAGAATCAAGGAGGACATGTGATGAACTTTAGTAGTAGCGGCCTCATGAATGTAGAAACCAAAAGAAATATTTGTAACCAAATTGAATGGGGCATTGTTTGTGTCAAGAATGAATTATTAGGGAGTGAATTTGACAACCAATAAGTTCCCTGAGATTCCTTTATAACCATTATTTTTCAATTTCCAGTGGGATGGATGCCTAAACATGTCCTAATTGGAATAGAGATTGCAAGTGGCCATTTTTGAAATTTATTAAGAAGGGGGTTTGGCACATGATTTGTCTCTAAGTCAAGATTGTGCTTGTTACCCCTCATATTGTAGGATGTGTAAACTTGTGATTTTCATCACATTACAAGTTTTTCAGGATGACATTTATGGAGAATTTGATGGATTAGGGGTACACACCTCTTTTGATGTTGGAGATGATGCTACCTTTTAATTGGCTTGTGGTGGATTGTCATGGTTCCTCTATTGGCTTTCTTGTCATGGTGACATATCATTGATGGATGGATTAACCAATTAGTGGATAGTTGGTGGTGATGCTTTCTTCTTCATATGAATTGTATTGACATCATGATGTTGTGTTTGATATGTTGTTCATCATGTATTACTCCTATCACATATGTATAAGGGTTCTAGCCCTCCCAAGGGGTTGGACAATGATGGTGTGAGTTGAAATATGATCACCTTAGTGATTATTGATCATACTGATGTCTTTATTTGGTTGGCATCATGGTAATGTAGAGTGCTTGGCATTTTCCCCTTTCTTTCACATGGTTTCACACTCTTTATGGGGTAATTTGGCATGTTTTAGGATGATTGGAGGCCTATTATTGGATCTCTTTAGATTGCATGTCTTGGTTTGACACTTAGATTAGTTTATGATCCTATGTGGAGCACCCCACTTCATTGGCACATATGTGGAGGCACATACACACTTGTCATACTCTTGTTGCTTCAATAATGAGATCATCCTCCTCCATTGATGATGTTCAATCTTGGCATGATGGACTCCTTATTTGAGGAGAGCGCTCTTCCTTTACACTCATTTTTAGATTTTTTTTATCCCTCTCAATGATTATGTTTAACATGGTCTAACATAGTTTGAGTCTCATTATGTGGATTCCTTTGCTTGATTGGATACTCTTGGCACATGGATTGAGTTGAAGTACCATTCTTAGTGGAGTGCTCCATTGATTCCTTTTGGCACAGGGGTAGACCCAGGGTTCAACGGTCAAGAGCGCACCAAAAAAGCACTAACTACTGACCCTTTCGACAACACCTGCGAAGCAAATGAAGTCTCACCTGAGGTAGAGGCAGGGGTGGTTTCAGGACTCAAGTGTCTGCAACCTTAGCTGGGACACTAATCTATGATTATATTGTTTACATAGCACTTAGCGCTGATATATTATCAATATTCAACCATTACTCTACTTTGCAGATAGCACATAGAATCACATAATTCATAATGAACTAGAGTATTCGAGCACTTAGCAACAACAAATTATTCAGATCCAATAGATCAAGCACTTAGCATATACATATATATATTAGATCTAATATCCTACATATCCTTAGCACTAAGCATAGAAGATCTATCCAAATATATTCAAGCACTTATCAAAAGAAGGAATAAACACATCCAGTCGAAGAACAAAGCATAACACACAATATTTACGTGGTTCACCCCCACCCTGGGGCTATGTCCACCAACTCTTCTTCTTTATTGTCTTCAATCAAATAAGTTACAAGCATAGAGCCTCAAACCCTTACTTCGCACAAGACAAAATATCTACGCAGCTCGCTAGATCCTTCTTCCTTGAATTACAACACAAAGCCTTCTATATCTTCACACAGGGACTTGCACTAAGCTCTGCAAGTCTATACAGAATGCATAAAACCTTGGATCACACAGATCCCTCTCTTGCACTTAGCCTATATCACCTAAATATAATATTCGACACTTATTACATTGCCTAAATTTATATTTATACATACAAAAGTGGGCCTAAGCGTGGGTAAACACACGGGCCAACATCCCTTTCCCATTACAATTTCCCCAAAACCCAAAAGGACCCAAAAGTGGGTCGAGATTCTGTAATCTCCGCTTTGTCTGGCGCTCCATATTCAATAGGTTGTCGAAGTCCCAAAAACAATCAATCATGACCAAGTGTCTCTCAAAACTTGGTCAAGGGCCAACAGGCCCCCAACACTCACCTGTGACTCATCCTAAGTCACTCTAGGTTGAGCAATTTTGCCTCGAATGCCTCGAGCTTGGCCTAAGCTTCTTTGACTTGTTGCTGTGCTACAACCTCTTGCTCTGCAAATTCTTGGATGAGTGCATCATTGATTGGTCCTTCTAGGCTATGTGCTGCTGTGACGACAACATGTTCTAGCTCAGTTCCTTGGCTTTGAACTTCGACGAACATTTGGCATGCCTTCTCTTGCGCTGGTTGAAGTCATTGAGAGACTTCTATCACTTTACTTTGAATTGCGTGGATCTTCTGTTGGGCCATGTGTTGTTCTTGAAATCTCTTCATTCTTTCGACTGGTGATAAGGCCTTCAGCTGCACCTGTAGTGTGTCTATGTGCTGCTTTGCTTCTTTGAGCTGTGAATATAATTTATATAACTCTAGGTTCTTGATGAGGTTCTCATATGTCTGGGCACTGTAGCTTCTCAGCTGCTTGCACTCCAAGGTAAGAGATTTCAGTTTGTCAACTGCGCTATGGGCAGTTATTTCTCTTTGGTCTCTGATCTCCTGCGGGGTCTCAGGTACTGCGTAAAGCGCTAGTTCTGCAATGCGCTGTTGGAGCTTCTGGATCACTTCTTCGAGTTGTGCCACCTGTTGTGGGATTCTTTCTTCAGCCTGTACCTCAATGACTATCATAGAGGGAAGTGATTTGTTGAATGCTTCCTTTACTTGTAGTTGCTCTGCAAGCAACTGTTCCTTTCCGTGTTGTAGCTTTGCTTTCTCATCATTCCACTTTGCTTGGAGAGCACTCCTTTCTTGTTCTGCAACATTGCACTGTTCCACAAGTACTCCCTGTACTTGCATTAAAGCTTGAGTGGCTTTCTCTGCTTTCTCTTGTGCTTTTCAAAGTCGAGCCTCGACTGAATCCTTGATTTGGTGGAGTTGAGCTAGCTCATATCCTACTTCTGGTGTTCCGACTGATAGGGGTGAAATGGAGATTGTGCGCTTAAGATGAAGTGCCTGCTGCACTCCTTGGAGCTCTATCTCAATCCGATTGTACATCTCCTCTTGTTTAGTCTCTTGCTTCTCTAATATCTCCATCACAGCATCATTAAGAGCTGTGACGATGAAGTTGAAGTCGTCTGGGGTCAGGACAATCTCGAACTTGGTCTTGGTTTCTTTCACTTTCTTCCTGGACGAAGGCTTCGGTGGGGAGACCTTCCTTTTCTTTGAGGGGTCCTCCTCGTCATTTTTATGCAATGTTTCCTCGCCTTTGTTCTGTTCAACTTTTGCGTCATTCAGTTCTCCACCGTCCCCTCCTAGCTCAGGTGAGATAGAAGCAGTCTTTACCGAGGTACTATGGACATCTTGAGCTTCTTCATCTTTCTTAGTCTTGCTTGGTCCAGGTGTATCCGACATAGTTTCGAGGCTATCAACATCGGATATTTATACAAGGTCCGTTGGGACAAGGAGGTCCGCCGACCATTCCTTGGTAATCTCCTCCAAGTCATCTTCCATTAACTTGTAGTATGACTGTAGTTGATGTTTCTGCCCATCAACGCGCGCTGTAATATAGGTGAAATGGCGGTCCATGCTGAATTTCATTAAAGGTATGAATCCGTGAAGTGTGTTCGAGGTGATGCGAGGTGTGGACTGGATTGCGATCTTCAGTTGGTTATAATACATGTGGAAGATGACATTGGACTACCAATGCTTGTTCATATCCTTCGAGTACCATAGCATACTGAACTTCATGGCGAGTGGTTCAAAGGGCTCGATGTCTGGGAAGGTTGCACCTTCCAGTAGCTCCCAGACAATGAAAGAAATTAGGACGAGCAACCAACTGAAATGGAATTCATACCCTTGGTCTTGCGCGTCTCTGTAGTCCAATTCTAGTTGGTTCACCAAGTGTTTGGTCCAATTCGTATGGATTCCCTCTGCGCACTTCCCTGCGAGGTCGACGACGAATCCAGTTACTTGGGTTGGTCGGTTCTTGTGAACTAGTTTGCCTGCGATCAACTGAAATGCGAGGTGCACTGCGCCGCTCTGGATAGAGGCTACCTTGTAACCTCGCGTGCCCTTCTCTACATCTCCATAAGTCTCTTTGATCCTCTGTGCTAATGCTCGATCTGAGGTCTTTCTAGGGTAAAAATCCCATGGGTCAGGGCCTTGCATGCTTAGCCCTGTGATCCGATTTATCAAGTTCGGATCCACAATGATGCAATGGTTCATCCACAAGTATCCTTCGTAGTAGCAGGACAACAACAACTTGACACATGCATTCACTTCCTGGTGTCTGCCGAAGTGTGGGATCTTCATCACATTGAGAAGTGTAGACTGCGTGAGGTTTTGGGTCCATGACTGCGGGATAATATTTGAGTTCTTTCCTTTCGTCTTGGTAAGATATGTGACATCCCGAAAAAAATAAATTATTTTCGAAAGTCAAAATTTGTTAGAAAAACTATTATGTTTTTAGTAAATTCGAATTTGGAAAATTTTTGCCATTTATGGCAATTTTGAATTTCGAATTTGATAAATTGTAATTAATTATTATGATTGTTGGGTAGAGACCTGATCTGACCCAACTAACTATTTGACTATGACACTTGTATGTAAACAAAATATTGTTTTATTTATAGCAGGAGGACAAATGGAACAACCATGTTAAATTTAGCTCACCATGACTCCATGAGAGGGGAACATGTTGGAACTACCTCTGTGCTGATTTTTACAAGTGGAAAATCAAGGATTTGGCCATTGGCAGCCCCTAAAAATCAAGGATTTGGAAAGATACTAAAATTCCCAAGGGAGATAAAAGACCTAGGCAAAAATGATTTTTGCATATATAGCATATGAGAGGAGGCAGGACGCTGCCAAGTATGCTGGGAAAGGAATTACCTCTTGCTGTTATGAACACTCCTTGCTAAGTGTGAGGCAAGAAGAAGAAGTTTTTTGAAATTGAACGACGTTGTTGAGGAGGAGTTCCAAGTTAACCCTCATGGATTCATGGTCAGGCTAGGGGGTGAATAGGACAAGTGATTTGGATGCCTTGTTCTACGGTTGGGAGGAACGTGGTTGTTCCCTTTGTCTTTCCATGAGCGGTTCAGATATGTTAAATTACTCCTTCTCTCTTTGAATACTTATATATCTGATGTAATTCATTTGTTAATTTTGAATTGGAATATTTTCCATCTCTGTTGAATGATTAAATCACTGATGTAGTTCATCTATTAATTAGGAGTTGATATAGTAACCTGGGTGAAATCTGTTCGAGTGTATGAAGCATAGATACTAACAGAATGCCCTACAAATCTAATTCTGAGTGACTTTTATGGTTGGATTAAATTCTGAATGAATTCTAGATCTTACCTTTTAAAGATTTTGACAGATTGAAAAGATTATGCATGGTTAGATTCTGGAAAACAATCATTTCTTTAAACTAGATTTTTACTATACGAAAGTAACTGTAGGATAAACTACCAAAGCATCAAAATTCCATTTTCAAGACTACCTATGTATAAATTCCTTTGGAACTAAGTTTATATTTCTGCAAGTAAATCTTAGGTTCATAATTACTTGTTCAAGACCTTCATTTTCCGCATAGAATTGAATTAAAACTAGTGCGAAACATTATCTATTACACAATATAATTATATTCATATAAAATATATAGGTCTAATTACTGTTGGCGATCTGTGTAGACGTTATAGAAGAAAACATAGGTTGCATACCTATAACAGAATGTATAAATATTAGATATGTTCCTATATTATGTAAATGACAGACTATTCTAGAAGATATGTAAATACAACTATATAAATGAAATGCTGGATGTAGGAGACCAATAAATTTATTCCGAAATAGAGAAGTTGGAATTTTAATGCATTGTAGGTACGATACGAGTTGGATTTTCCTAGCCTTAGGCACAGAAACAACTCATTTCTTATCACTATAAATCAAATACAAAAAATAAAGGAGTACCAATATCTCTATTACCATAGCTAATTTCTGGTAAATACATTAGTGTCAGAACAGTCAAGTTGAGGACACATAAGTCGAAATGCCTTGGATGTAATATTTCTTTTTAACAGTAATTGGTGCTCGATAATCAAGAGACAAACTCACTATGATTTACCATATCATCCCGAGTACATTCGACAGGGACTGTAGCTCAATATCAAGAAAATTATTACATAGTTTGACCAAACTCAAATCGAACACGGACCTTTATGCAAGAGGGGTTACACTTCATGATAACAATACCAAGGGCGGAACAAAACTAATTGAAAATGGAAAATTGGATAGAGCCACGAGCCCATTTTCCTAGCACCTGTAGAGTTAAAACTGAAAGGAGATGGGCTTGGAACCCGAATACCTTTTGTGCCAAGAACAAGGGTGGTTATCCGATATTTGTCCAGATTGAAGCCTTGAAAAAGTATACCCCATAATTATTAGCAATATGTACATGGATGAAAGATAACGAAACATTAAAAGGATTGATGTTTTGTTAAACAAATAGAATATTCCAGAGAGACACTTATCTTTTGGCAGGCAGGGTCATTTCGTTCCCCGCCGCTTGCTGATTGGATGGATGTCAGTGCTAAGGGAGAGTGTTGCAATAACTCCCTGATGGGTACCCTCGCATAAACAGGGCCCATCATTAGTCAATTATATCCAATCTTAAAAAGAACAAAACTAACCAGTGGAAAACTTTCTTTCTGCAACGGTCAATGAATCTAAATAAATTGAAATAGTCGACAGGGCTAGTCTTTCTTTAACTTATAGACGACATAAGTCATGATGTACGAAGTCCCACTATAAATCCTACACATTGAACCGATACTGTATCTAATTGTTGAATTTAAACCTTCCAGAATTCGAAGTGCAGAAAGTAATGACAGTACAACAGCCAGTGCAGAGATTTCATAACCAGGCTGGCGAGAGGTCGCATTGCATCATGTAGGGTTTTAACAATATATATATATATATATATATATATATATATATATATATATATATTCGGTGGAAGAAAATGTTCTTACAAATTATACACAAAACTATGCTTGAAATTACACCTACAGATAGCAATAACATGATGGAAAGAAAAACGAACGCCTCTGTGTAGTCGCAGGCTGTATTATGTGATACACAGATGACTGTATTACCTTCCTCATCAAATCCGAGTACGCATATAGGTTCCACCTTACTTTGGGGTATGTATTATGTAGACACACAGGACATAAAAGGGTCTAGAAAAAAAAATAGTACAGAGACAAAATTTCAATGGGAGTCGCAACAAGATCCACAGAGTAATGGGTTTCGAAGAAAAACCTAGTTTCGTATTTAAAATGCTCAATGCAGGATAGGAAACATTTCAGATTTACCATCTGAGAAGATACCCCTCAGGCCAGGGTTTTCCTAAGTATGTTAGTAGGTATGGTGACAAAATGTTTGAAGCTTTTCTTCTCGGAAAACAAATGACAAACCTGATTAAAAGGACTGTCTCACCTATTGTATTACCCCTGCCTCATGCAAGAAGAGGGGTCAAGAATAAAGGGCCTTATTCGTTCTGTATTACCGATGCTAATGCAATTATTCTTTAATCCAGTCCCGTTAACTAGTAGTCGAAGCAGAGAACTCGGGAAATAACAAGGGTTTTTCCCACCAGGAACTACACTCTCACTAATCCACCCAAAGCTTGGTAAACACTCAGTTCGATTCTGGATAACCCTATTCCCAAACCTCAATAATACTGAGAGCAACCAAAGAGTCAAAAAAATCTTTTAGTCAACAGTCACCTAAACAAACTTTAGTACACAAATGTGGATGGTGGGTGCGAGTAAGCTTACCTGGTATAATGGTGAAGTAGATGGTGATCCTCCTCGCTCACAAAACAGAAATTCCATAGTTCGCCTGAGTCTTACATGAAAGAGAAGAGAGATAATAGAAACCCTGTCAATGGTACTTACCTCTAAGTCACATGAACCAAGAAACACTCAGCGATAACTACAGAAGGACCTGTCCTGGAAGTAATGAAAGGGGATGGCGTGAAATACCCAGACCATGTGGCCAGGGCAAGGTGTCAAGGACTCAATGGGCACGTACATCGAGTAGGAGGCCAAGGCAGAGGCACTACAGGAAAAATGTAAATATAGCAGTCCAGACTCATTTAAAATATGACAATCATCTCTGCATTTCCTTAATGCCATTGATTGAGTAAGGACGATATTCAGTTAAGGCATGGGTCTATTTTCCCTCGGAATGGAAAATAACGTCCAAACCTAGTTACTCCAACCTTGTTATTCTATTACGAAAGAGCAATGCGTGCCAAGTATCAAACTGAGCCACCTAACTCCAACCTCTCGTGCCCCATACAATGGCTACGCACCTCACATACTCGAAATGGGAGGGGTCTAGTCTAGCTCCTTGATCGTTGTGGTGCGCTCAACGAATGAGTAAGGTTAAGTGACGAGACCTTCTCGAGAAGGGATTCAGAACCTAAAGGTTCACGAAGTACCCTATATGTACTTTTAGACAAACTAGCAGACTTTCACAAGGTTCGTAGTCATGCTAAATAAATTAAAAGACACCTTTCAAGTGCGACTATAGTATATAGTAAGAAGAGTGCGACTATAGCTTATAGCAAGTATAATTTTATTTAAACATGTGAAATGATGCTAGAAATATTAAGTCCTAAACCTTCAACGATGGGTTAATAAGAAGAAGATTTATAACCATGTTGTGAATAGGGATGAAATAGCCAACCATTAAATCCTTATAAATACACCTTAAAGCTTCAGTATGGGTGGTATTATAGGCACATTGACGAACAATAAACAGAGTGGAGAATGATGAATGAGAAACTATAAAATCAAAAGAGAAAGTTTTTTTTTTTTATGGGGATTTAGGGGAACATTACAAGATATTTATGCGAGGTGAGCATACTGTAAGCCTTTCTGTCACCAAGGTTGAAGTCACTGAACTTCAACATAGTGAGCTTATCCTGGTCGGCACGAACTGCGCACACCCCTTTCGGAAGGTACGCAATGATCAAAGCATACTCAAATTCGTGGGGTATGATGTCACGATTGATGGCACCACTTAGCAGTGGTAGGTAAGAAGGTAGAATGCTCAGAATTAGCTTGGCATTCACAATATCTTGTCTATGCTTTGTTCGTTTCTCATCAGTTGGTTGGGATGGACCAGCGCGAGTAGTGGAAGGAGAGGCCTGCAGTCCTCTTGTCGATGAGGGTTGAACACCTGTACACACTCCTCTTTCCGACATGACTCTCTCAGTCATCAAATCAAGGAGAACTTCTGTTACATATTCTTCAACTGTGGTGAGCTCGTTGAACATACGCACTCGGGATAAATTATCGGGGTCACAACAATCTTAGATACTGCACTAGGATGAACAACAAGGGTGCAATGATCACTGTGTACAAGTGCTAGTCTGCAGGCTTCAAATTCTCAGTTGGCAAAAGTGTTCTTCATGCATGGCATGTTGAGATAAATAAGAAATCTTGGAAACGGTTTGCTTGCAACAGAGATGAGGCTTCATTAACTCTTGTTATGTCCATTATGGCGCGGTCCAACGGTCTAGTGACAAGCCATAAATGTTTTTTCAGCCGTTCGGAGCATCAGTCGAACGGATAGATCGTCCCCGATGGCTATATTGCTTCGCCATGGTGAAGTGCCATGTGTCACTGCTCTGATATTCCTACGAGGCTCTGATTCTGCATATTTTATTTATGCAAAGTTCCCTCTAGAATCTTCTGTAATTTTTCAATCTTATCCCTCTTCTTACTTAGCTTTCTAGCCTTCTTTCCAGTGAGCTTCGTCTCAGTGTGTCTTTTTCCATTTCGATTCTTATCTTCATTTAACATAGTCACTGTGCGATGTTGAGAATCTTTCTGGGATAACACCTTTTTTGTATTTGGAGTAAGTGCTTCAGTCTTCTGTGGGTATTCTAATGGTCTTGCAGCTTCAACATCAGAATCTCTATAGTCAAATAGCTTTGATATATTCTCCTGCTCTTTAATCAATTGAGTGATCCTTCTGGTCATGAAATCTTTTAACTCTTGTTTCTTTTGTTCCAAGGCTTCTTGTTCTTCTTTTCGTCTAGCTTGATCTCTTTCAATCCAAGGTTTCCCTAGTAACATGGTAAATGGGGCACTGTCTTCGATACATTTAATAATCTCAAAATCTTCCTTTGTCGAAGTTCCATTGACAGTTGTAGATATCTGAGCAAGCCTCCCACATAAACTTACCAGCTTCCCTCTGAATAGTCCTATTCCTCCTAATGAAGGGATCATAGCAAGATTTCATATAGCTTCCCAAGTTCTTTCTGGCATAATATTCACTTGTGTTTCTTCATCAAGAACATAGTCAATGTCGAAGCCCCTATTCTTGCTTCAATGCATTTTTTTTCTTTGAAAATCTCTGATAATCTGACATGTCGGTGGTCATTCAGGGTCTCTTTCATTTGTATGAATACTTTTTTTGATTCTTGTTGGGGTTCTGCCATTTTTGGATCTGCCTTAGGGTTTTCTTGATACAGATTCATTCCTTCAATATTAGCAATCATTCTAGGGAAATCCAACACTTCATGGTCCATAAATTTACAACAAAGACAACTAGGTCTTTTTCCAGGGTATTCCTTAGCAAAATGTCCCGGTCTTCAGCAACTGTAACAGAGGGTCAATCCTCTTTTTCTTTTAAATGATCCCCAACTCCCTATATACTGCACACTAGAATCATAGGAGTTAACCTACAACAAATTCTTTCTAGGATCCTGCATCCATTTGTTAGTCCAAACATTTCTTCTATGCATAGGTATAACATATCTTTCACTATTCTTATCAGATCTATTCATAGCAAATCTTCTTTCATCTAACAGTTCCTTAGTTTTTAAGCTAGGACAAAATCTATCAAACATACCTAGATCCATACTTTAGAAACAAAAAATTTCACTTATCTTACTTCTACGGAGCACAAAACTTTTAGATCTAAAACTTTTAACTATTCTTACCTTTATCAGAGCACAAAACTTACATATCTTACCTCTTTTTCTTCTGATCTGACCTCTTTTCTTCAGATATGACCTCTTTTCTTGGCACAAAGCTTCTAGATCTAGCTTCTTTCTTTCAGATCCGACCTCCTTTCTTCAGATCAAACTTCTTTCCTTAGCACAGAGCTTTATAAACCAAGTAGAAGACTACGCACTAGGGCACAAATCTTTGCATGAAGCTTTCTTTTTCACAAAGCTTATTCTTTCTTAGTTCCCAACAATCACAGTTTTAGGTCCCAATAACGGAACCATTTTTTGGCACAGGGGAAGACCCAGGGTTCAACGCTCAAGAGCGCACCAACAAAACCCTAACTACCATCCCTTTCGGCAACACCTGCGAAGTAGATGAAGTCTCACCCAAGGTAGAGGCAGGGGTGGTTGCAGGACTCAAGTGTATGCAACCTTAGTTGGGACACTGATCTATGATTATATTGTTTACAAAGCACTTAGCGTCGATAGATTATCAATATTCAACCATTAGTCTACTTCGAAGATAGCACAGAGCATCGCAACATTCACAATGAACTAGAGTATTCGAGCACTTAGCATCAACAAATTATTCAGGTCCAACAGATCAAGCACTTAACACACACACACACACACACACACATATATATATATATATATATATCAGATCTAACATCCTACATATCCTTAGCACTAAGCATAATAGATCTATCCAAATATATCCAAGAACTTAGCAAAAGAAGGAATACACACATCCAATCGAAGCATGAAGCATAACACACGGTATTTACGTGGTTCACCCCCACCCTGGGGCTACGTCCACCAACTCTTCTTCTTTATTTTCTTCAATCAAATAAGTTACAAGCATAGAGCCTCAAACCCTTACTCCGCACAGGAAAAAAGATCTGTGCATCTCGCTAGATCCTTCTTCCTTTCATTACAACACAAAGCCTTCTATATCTTCACACAGGGACTTGCACTAAGCTCTGCAAGTCTATACAGAATGCATAAAACCTTGGATCACACAGATCCCTCTCTGGCACTTAGCCTATATCACCTAGATATAATATTAGACACTTCTTACATTTCCTAACCTTTTATTTATACATACAAAAGTGGGCCTAAGCATGGGTAAACCCACGGGACAACATCCCTTTCCCATTACAATTTCCCCAAAACCCAAAAGGACCCAAAAGTGGGCCGATATTCCGTAATATCTGCTTCGTCTGGCACTCCATCTTCGATAGGCTATCGAAGTCCCAAAAACGGTCAATCATGACCAAGTATCTCTCAAAAGTTGGTTAAGGGCCAAAAATTCCAACTTATTTGCACATATGTTGAGGCATTGTCTTTGCTTTATGGTGTTGTCCCTTTGGTTTATGGATCGAATGTATGACTTAATCATCTTCACCTTTTAGGATCTACTATCTTTATTTTATATTTTCTTTGAAAATACTTATTGGTTATTTAGAAAGGAAAATGAGCTCTAGTTAGCTAAGCGAGGAGAAAAATGGTCTATGCACTAGGTTCCTATGTGTTCATCATAGGAGACCTATTAGCATGAGACCAACATTCCTCTAATGAAATTATACTTTTATGCCAAGACTAAAAGAGCATTACATGTAGCCAGTGGAGGATGAGAGAATGTTTACTACACTATCATTCTTGAAGTCAAAGTTGAAGAACATGATTGAAAAAAAACCATTACATAGTTTCTACTAATAATGCACATGTTATGGAGAGTTTCATGTAACTAAGAAAGAAATATGATTATTGGTGCTTGTATCACATGACAAAAATAAGTTTATATATTCTTCAGGATCATTTATTTCTTCATTACTTTTCAACAACTCAATTTTGGGAATCTGTATGTAGTAGGATCCAAGTGACATACATTTTATGTACTACCCTTAATGGAATTAAAATGGGTGATAGGACTTTGACTCTGCACCATACTAATACCAGGTATAGATATACACGATGACATAATATCCCTTAACCTACATCTCTTATTGTTCATGCTTACTTATGACAATCTAATTGAGAATTTCTCTTTTTCTAAGACCTAATCTATGCCCACCATTTATTGCAAGTTATGTGTCCTTTTACTTTTTTATAAGAGAATAAAAATATAAGGAATAAAAGAGACCTCTCATCCTTAGAAAGGGATCAATTTTTAGTACAAATGGATGATTAGAAGGGATGTCATGCATGGAATGTGACCTATCAATATTCTTATACTTTTGGAGTTATTGATGGATATAATTATGTGCACTCCTATTTAAGAACATCTTGTGATGAATTTTTTTGAAGGGTCCTTTCATAATTGATGAATTAGTAATAAAGAACGCATAATAGAAGTGGTAGAGAAAAGATTAATATATCCTGATCTTGATAGAAGTGGTGGTCACGATCAACACATATGAAATTTGTGGTAAAATATCATCAAAATTGATAGAGGGATATGCATAAACATAACCCCTAATGCTTGCAACATTGTTTGGAGGATGGATAAATCACGTTTCTTTTTCCAAATATGTAAAATGAGTATATTATAGTTTAATGAATACATTTTCCTATTATTATACATGGTTTTATACATTATCAAAAAATTCGCCAAGACTTTACAAGGTTTTATAACTCAGTGAAAGATTCACCAATATTTTATAAGAGTTTATAATTCAATGAAAGATTCGCCAAGTTTTTACAAGATTATATAATTGACTAAAATATTCGCTAAAAAATTGTATAAACATATTATATTATTGATAAAAAAGCCTTCAATTTTTCCTATGTACCATGAGGATTCACCCATATATTATACATATAAATTTAGGGGGGGTTCTTAAAATCACCTATGCACTGCAATAGCATGGCAAAAATGAGTAAGGTTATCTCCTTTGCAAATATTACAAGGGAAATTGGGCTTACGTCCTATACACCTAGGATTTTCAACTGTATCAATTCCCCCAACATGACTTGCAACGACTGGTGGGTTGTCTTCAACATGACTCGTAGAGGTTGTTGACATATCTCTAACATGACAAGTAGAGGTTGGTTTCACACTCCCAACATGACTAGTAGAGGTTGGTTGTTGAAATCTAGAATGACTTGCAGGGATTAGGGTCTTTCCCCTAGCATGACTTGCAACAACTAGTTGTTTTCCCCTAACATGACTCGTAGAGGATGGTAAGCTAATGCCAGTATGACTAACAATGACTGGAATTGTGCTCCCATCATGACTTGTAGCGACTGGTTTCTTTCCCCTAGCATGACTCGCAGAGACCGATGACATGTCTCCAACATGACTAACAAAGGTTGGTGACTCGACACCAATATGACTAGCAGTGACTGGACTTTTGTTCCCAGCATGACTCACAAAGGCTAGTTTCTTGCCCCTAGCATGAATCACAAAGGCTAGTTTCTTGCCCCTAGCATGACTATCAGAGGATGGTGACACATCTCCAACATGACTAGAAAAGGTTGGTGACTCCTTCTTCTTACCCTTCCTCTTCCTATTCCTTTTACACTTTTGGTTACTAGTAGAAATACTTTCACCAAAAGAGGGAGAAGGAGAAGGAGTACACTTCATGGATGCATAAGGTAAAGGATCAACATCCATATGATACCCATGACATAATGCGCTTATATGAGAAGCATCAAGAGCATTCGAGACATTCAAAGTGGTCTACAACCAAATTGGTAGTCCAACATTCATCCCATGAATGTTCAAATTGGCCATCAAGGGGGCACCAGTGTTTCCAAAGAATGGAAAAGCACAAAATTACCCTTGGGTAGGGGTCCCTTAGTTGGCATCGTTAATAAATTTGGCCATGAAATTATTATGCACAGGTTCATCCCTTGTGGGATTGTTCATGTCCATAAAAGTATCACACATTGACTTCGACAAACCAGTGGTATAAAAACCCATGCTTTCTAGGAGGTGGCTCCAAAATTTCAAGAGAAAGACGAGGGGTCCTTCCCAACTAGCGAAGCGGTTGGTCAACCGCTCAGGATCAGTGATCCAAAAGCGGTGATGTTGACACAAACCAAGGCCAACTATACAAAGCAATGCTCCACTAAAAATTCTTGAGAGAAACATCGCAAGCAAACAACTTCTCCAAAACTTCAACCCAGGTGGATAAGGTCCTGAGTCCAAAGCAATGAAAAAGTAGAAAGGGACTTTCTAGATACAGACATAGAATAACATCATCATCAGAATCATAGAATAACACAAAGAATCATAATATCATTAGAATCATAGAATAACACAAAGAATTGGACGAGAATGAGATTTCTTTCGTTAATGAAAGAAAAAGGGTTTGGTTACAACCTGTAACTATTGCGGCACCATCCTTGAACTAGGCTCCAAGTTCCTTCGCCCAAGGCTGAAAATGTACATGAGTGCCTCCAACACTCTACACTTAAGGAGGTCCAAGGAAGACAAGGGTGTTCTTCCTAACAAGATAAGGCAAATGCAAATTCTGGAGGCAAGGTTTTCTAGGCAGAGAGGACAATCTCACACACTAGGGAAATAGGGAACTTGCAGGATAATCTTCAAAAGGCCAACATAATGGTGCAATTCTTAGCTATCTTGGCTCTGTTTTTATTCCACCCCAGGGATCTCTTTTATACTCCATTTTAATGGTTGGAGTCGTTATGTACATGATTTAGGAAGTTAGGGAGTGAAAAAACCTGTAAAATCCGTTGAAATCTTGAGATTATATTTTTTTGAGCCAAAATTAACATGTACGCGGGTTGTTAACAGGGAACTCACGTACGTACGCGAGTTGTTTTAAGTAAATTCACGTACACTTTGATAAATGGGTTTTTAAAATAAGTTTTTGAGGAGGAAAAGGGGGATTTAAGTCCCGCAAGCAGGGAAATGGATGTAACATAGGTCAATGAGTCACCATATGCACGTATCGTGGCAAATGACACTATAACACTTCTATAGTCATTTATCATATTGCCTTTCATTTCCTAGTAATCTGTGAAACCCAAGTTTGATCCTTGACTGCTTTTCTTGTGTCTTCTAGGTCTTTCATTTCATGGTCCACGAGAGCCCCATCTCAGTCGTCTTTGAAGGACAAATGCAATCTTTTATTTTTATTTCAATACATTACTCTTTATTTAAATACATCTATTATTGTTTAGGTTTCGAGAGAACTAATTTGGGACATAACATTATTGTTATCTCAATGACTTTGATTTAAGCATGAGATTTCAAATGTATGTCTATCATAATCTTGTTTGTGTTTAATGAAATGATCATTTAAAGTTCTCTGCCATATGCGGTCCATACTTTCTTTTTCCTTTCCTTGAATATTAGGTTATACTTTGATGAATGTTGTGATGGAAATGTCGTCTTATTTTATTGCACACTCTTTTGGTTTATGATCTTGTAATATATTGTAAATATTTACTTTCTATAAGATACATGGTCCTTTCTCATGTATTATTTTCATGTGAATATTTATTTCAAATTAAATATGGTCCTTCTCAAGTATTGTTTATATACTTGCATGTTATCAAAAAATAGAGGAGTACCACCTCTGTAAAAACACAGGGGGATTTTCTTTTCGTGAGGTTGAATCAAAGACCATAAAACAGTCTTTTAGATCAACAATAGTCTTATGTGGGAGGTGTATGATCCCCACATTATCCATTGCACTAGTAAAAAATGGTTACACTTTGAGAAAATGGATATAACCATGTACACATTTCAATTAAGGAGGCTGAGTGCATTAAATCCCTCATTTCATAATGGACATTTTTGTTATTATTTATTTGGGAAAGTTGTCTGACACCTATACATTATATTACATTATTTGAAAAGTTGATATTACACATAGTGCTTCTTCTTAGTATAACTTCTTTGAAACTTAATATATTTTTCAACTCGAAAAAAAAAACTCAATCCGCTCGAATATTTACTAAAGATATCGATAATTTGGTCTTCATTTTGTAACATTTTGGTAGAATTCTTTCTTCCCACATCTACTCACAAACACAGTGATAATGAATTTCAACGTGTTTGGACTTTACATGATAAATTGAATTAATTGTTAATTGTATTATACTTCGATCTTCATTTTGTAACATTTTGGTAGAATTTTTTCTTCCCACATCCACTCACAAACGCAATGATGATGAATTTCAATGTGTTTGTACTTTACATGATAAATTGAATTATTCGTATTATACTTTGGTCATCAGAATAGAGTGTTCTAAGTTAACTTTTATTTGAGGATAATTAAATTATGCAATGATACTTTTTATCCATACTACTTATAGTCATTGCAAATATCACAACTTTGTTTTCATTACAAATATCACACCTTTGTATTCAACTTTTTTTTAATAGGGTAAAGCAATTGCCAATTTCTTCTTTAAGCTCCATGAAAGGGATCTTGGACCAAGGCAAATGATGTTTTCAGAAGTGGATTTTGTATCCTCATATCCTTTAAGAGTTTCTATATTCAACCCATTGATCATTATCAATAAATTCATACTCAAGTCCAAATGGATATGTATCACTAGTAAATTAATATTCAAGTCCAAATTGATATGTACCTTTGATGTATCTCAAAATTATTATTTTGGAAGCATTTTAATTTCCAGTCTAAGGATTATATTTGAATGTAGATATGACTCCATCAACATATGTAAAAAATAGTTTAGTTCAACTAAATAGAGGACTAGTTGTCCATATGGTGTACCATAAAATTTTTTATAATTAGAGTTACCACTCAACTTAGTTCATGTATCAATTGGTGTAGGAGACTTACAATCTTCCATCTTAAGTATCTTCAACAAACCAAGAACATACTTAGGTTGAAATAAGAGAATCCTACATTCCTCTTGCCAAATTGTTTTTTAATAGAAACGGTTAGAGGTTTTTATATTAAAAAGATAACAACAAAATTTCAAAAGATACATATGATAGGGTGTAAGCACCTATGTTGCTTCCGAAGGAGCTTAATTGTCTATGGAGGTCTAAGAAAACTATACCAGCTTGTCCATATGAGCTGCAGTTCTTCCATGTAAAAATGGCGATATACACATTCAAAAACAACAAAAATTTACATTTCATATAAGACCTGATTAATAGTTTTGAGGCTGCTCAGAATCTTCCTGATGTTCCATCGGTCGAGCTTCTAGATTTTCCTATGCTAGGTTCTCCTCTACATAGTGGCAGTCTAGGTTCTCCTCTGCATAGTGGCGATTTGCATATCGTGGATATGAGGGAACCGCGTGATGATAATTACTCGCTATAGAGTGAAAAGAAGAGGGGAGCCAATATTCGCCAGTGCCAACAAAGTTCATTGGTTGTTGTGGATTTTCCAATTGTTGGGTGACAACCCCAAGTTGTCTTGTGTTTCTAATAACTCCCCTTAAAACTATCGCCGATTCTTGATTATGACGGATTTCCTATTGCTGTAACTGTGTCTGAAGGCCTGCCTAATCCTAACAAATCCCCTGATTTTCACGATGAAGTTCTCGACGACGAGCGTCGGTACACTCCTCCACCCTCCTAAAGTCTGTTCAGAGTGCTCAAAACTGCTCTCAAAGCTCCTCGGAGATGAAATTCGGGCAAGAGCATGGTACTCTTGACCTCCACCACATGTTGGTGAGAAGGTTCGGGAGTAGAGAAGGCAAGCAGGCACCGAGCAAACCAATTGAGAAGAGTCTGAAAGAGAGAAGGGAACAGATGGAATGAAGGAGAAAAACCAATCTGGGTGAAGGACGAGCGATCTGATGAACCAAACGAAGAAATTGAGAAAAATTCACAGCAACCATGAGTGTTTAAACAACATTCATTTGAGGGAAAAGGGAGCCATAATCACCCACGAGCAGAAGTGACTTCGTGCGGGATGAGAAGACAGAGATGACGCCATAGGCTTGTGGCTGGTCGTCAAGGAATGCAAGTGAATATCCGCGGATATAAGGGTGAGTGAATGCAGTTTGAGAAAGGACACATGGAGGAGGATAGAATGCATGTGGGCTGTGAAGGGGGGCTGCGTGCCAAGGAGAGTGGGGGGAATTCGAGTGAGGGGAAGGGGAGGGGGGAGACCATAGGAGACGGGGAGAGGGGGAAGGGAGAAGAGGGGGGGGTGGATGGATGCGAAGGACGTAGGTGAGGAGGACTAGAGAGAGGTGGGGTTATGGTAGAAAGATAGGGTTGATTGAATAAGTCCTTAGTTGTGGGTGGGAGAATGTTTGAAAAGACATAGTTAAGGAAACCAATCATAAGAGGAGATTTGGTTGATGATTATATGACTCTATTCCAGGGCTTTCGCATATTTATCTAGGTTATCTGCCTCGGTGTTTTGAGCATGGAGAGTATGAAAGAAGCGTAAGCAATTGAAGTGATGTTTCAGGGTATTTATCCGTGGGCTGAGGCCATTGGGTGGATGATTTGCTGAGGTTGAGAGACCCTGAAGATCCTTTATAACTATTGCAGAGTCCCCTATCACCATTAGAGTTTGGATCCTTAGTTCGTGAGATAGTTTTAGCCCCATGTACACTGCTAGGGTCTCTGCTCTCTTGTTGGTTGTTTTCCCCAAACTCCAAGAAGAATCAACTACTTTTTGTCCATCGGAATCATAGATGACTCCCCTCACACCTGCCACCCCTTCCTCTTGCCAAACTTGTAGACCAAGTAAGTAATGTAATGTAATGAATCCAACTTGTGATATCAAAAGTTTTGTTTAACATACTCTTGAAGGCATCAATTTATCTTATGATACTACACATAATAACTAAATCATCTATATACATGAGAATAATCGAAATGTGCACATTATTATTCTTCATATAAGGATTAAGGTCACAATTTAAGCATTTGAATACTTCCTTCAATAAATGTTCACTAATTTGGAATACCAAGCTCTTGGAGCATGCATGAGCCCATATAACGACTTCTTCAAACTATAGTCTTAAAAAAAACAACATGAACAAAACTAAAAGGTTGTTGGACATATAATTTATCATGCATATTATAATTTAAAAAAGTGGTCTTCAACTTCATTCAATTAAGTCCTCATACAAATGTTTTGGTGTTCCTTGTTAGTGCAAGTGTAATATTCAAAACAAAATAGATAAAATTATAGATGTGGAAAGAAAATAAACAAAACCATAATTGGGAAATGACAATAGTAAGCAAACCTTTAGTGATATTTAGGACTGGATGCAATGTTTACTTTCCTCTTTGAAGGGGAAACCTCCAACATGAGTAGAGGTCCAAATACAATAATATTCACTTGGAAATTGATTACATAGATTCTACTATTATATATAGTTTCTAATTGACCAGAACCCAAACCACCTAGTGGATCTCCATTAATGAGGACTCAATCACTAACCAATGGACCTTATTTTATGAGACCACTTACATTTATTGATTTTAAATTCTACTACCTCGTGGGCCTTATTTAATAAACATGGCCTCCAATACATTAAGTAACAACTTATTCTCCTAACTAGGGAAGTTAGTGTAGGACTCGAACATGCCCTCCCTCTTACAAAACATTGTTGTCCTCAAGAGTGGAGATGAGCAAATTGGTGGAGAATATACACTAGTTCCCATGTAACATCTTTGGGTTGTGTATCCTTCTATTCAATCAAAACTTCTTGGATAGAGTGCAATCGAAGATGATGCTCATCTTTGTCCAAAATGACCTTAGGTTACAACCAAATGAAATCCTCCTCATCCAATTTTGGAAGGCTAGTTGAAATATGCAGTTGGACTCGAACACTTTCTTCAAGCATGACACATGAAAGACTGGTTCGAGTTAAGAATGGCTTGGAAGAACTAACTTGTAAGCCATTGCGCCTATACACTTGAGGATAATATAGGGTTTGCAAAAATTAGGAGCTAGCTTCTGGTGGCTCTTCTCATTGAGTGATGTTTTCTTATAGGTTTGAATACAAAAGAACACCCAATCCCATCTTCAAAGTGGTGTTCAAAGTGATGTTGATGGACCTATTACTTCATGCAATTCTAGGCTAACAAGAAATTATCCTGAAGGGTATGAAAAATGTCAGCATGGATTGTCAAGTTTTTTTCCACCTCCTGAACCTTAGAGAGGCATGGTAAGTACAATATCATTAATGGGGTCATTTGTCCATAGACTACCTCAAAGGGGGTCATTATAGTAGCACCATGATAGGTAGTATTGCACTACCATTCAACCAGTGGTGACAAATGGACCCATTAGGCTCGCTAGTTTGAAGGAAAACTCGTAAATTAGATTCCAAACATTTGTTGACTACTTCCATCTAGCCATCTATTTGGAGGTGATATGTTGTGTTGAGAGTCAATTGGATACCCTAAAGCTGAAACAACTCCTGCCAAAAATTGCTAGTGAAGTTGGGGTCATGATTGGTCATAATAGATTAAGGCATTCCATGGAGTTTACGATATTATCCATGAAGACTTGTATTGCTTTGGAGGCCTTGAATGGGCGTTGTAATGCACAGAAGTGAGCATATTTAGAAAGGTGATAAAAAACTACAATGGACACTAATTTGTTGCCTAATTTTGGTAGCTTGAAAATGAAATCCATAAATATGTTAGCCAACATAGTGGATGGAATGGGTAAGGGTTGTAATTCTCTTAGAGGCTTTAGTGTTTCCCCCTTGTGTTGTTTTCAAGCTTCTCTTTTGACCATAAATGTGTAGATGTCCTTCTTCATTCCCTCCAAAAAGAACGAATGCTTAATCCTTTCATATGTTTTTATAAACCTAGAATGATCCTCTTTAGGCGAGGCATGTAATTCAGACAACACTTTGGATTAATGTGGAGTTTTGAACCAAAAAAACACACCCTTTATAATCAAGCTCATCATTCTACCAAGTGTAGCCTATATGTGCCTACGAATTTCCCTATAGTCGGTGGATCATGTGCATAATCTTGGCATCCACTGAACATTCATGATGTACAACTTGTAACTAGTTGGACACTAGGATAGATAAAGAAAACAAGGAAC
>ML804629.1:177055-206488 GCA_009831015.1 Picea engelmannii | reverse complement strand
AGCAGAGACCTTCGGGTTGAACCTATCTGGGAGAGATCTCAAGATTTTATGAACTAAAGAAGGTTCCCCAATTGTTTCACCAAGTGCCTTCATTGCATTTACCATTTCTTCTACTCTCAGAAAGTATTTTCCAACAGTTTCATGTTCCTTCATCTTCAACTGTTCAACCGGTATTCTGTAGGTTTGAAGCTTTGCATCCTTTACCTTCTCATTACCCTCATAACTACTAATGAGTTTGTCCTACATTTCTTTGGCAGTTCCTAGGTGCATAACTTTTGCGAATTCTTCTTCTGCAAGCCCACTCAAGATAGCATTCATAGCCTTAGCATTGAAGCTAAATTCTAGTTTGTCATCCTTATTAGCTAGCACAAATGGCTTTACATAACCAGTATCTACCACATCCCAAACATCTGCACCTAAAGCCATTATGTAGGTTCTCATTCTAACTTTCCAGAAGGCAAAGTTTGTTCCATTGAACAGAGGGGCCTTATTGGTTGAATTTCCTTCATGGCTTGACATGTTTAAGCTCTAGGATCTACCCTTAGATAAAAAGGGGTCGGCTCTGATACCAATTGTTGGACAACTGAGAGGGGGGGTGAATCAGTTGTTACCATGCTTAAAGACTTATGCTTATTTTAAAATCTTTACAGGGTACTCAGTGATGATCACAATAATGGGAAATAAACAAAGGCACATTCAACATCAGTCACATATATGAGGAACATAGAGACAGATAATTCCCGAGGAAACCCATACAGGGTAAAAACTTCTTTTTATTTATATGATAAGTATTATCTACATTCTTTACATTATCATACATATGAGCACCAACTCATTATGAGGCTACAATCCTCTGTTTTGCAAGCTGCAACTTGCTGAGAGCACCAACTCTTTGTTTTCTCTAGCACCCACTAGAAGGAAGCACCAACCCCCTGGATTGTCTAGCACCAACTAGAAGGAAGCACCAATTCCCTGTGTTCAAGCACCCACTTGAACCTTTGAGGACACCAGTCCTCCCTAGCACCTCCCAACCACCCTGAATTATAAATTCTTTTTTACTAAAACTTATTACAACGACATAAAATTATTCAATGGCTTACCAGCCCTGTCGTTGTTCTGTTACACTGCTCTGCTTTTTCTGCATCAGTGTCTTCTGCACACCTCTAGCACTAAGAACTTTCTGTTCTTCTGCCTTTTATGCTCTATGTGTCATATCCCTTCAATGCACCATTCCTCGACTGTGCATTTCTGCTCCTGCATTCTGCCTCCTTGTACACTCCTGAATTCTCCTACATCGCGACAAGCACCCTAATCTCTTCTTTGTTCTACCTTCTTCTCCACCCTGTGCTCCTTGTGCATGCAATATTTTCCATCCCTCTGCATGCTCACACCCCACCATTCTCCTCCACATCTTGATTGCTTTACCTCTTCATCATCACGACTCTTTAGCTTCTTTGGCGGTTTTCTCCACATGTTCAGCATCACTGGATGTTCTGTCTAGATTTCTCAGCTTCTCTGGCAGTTGAAGCTCTTTGTCTTCTCTGTGACAGTCGAGCTCACCTTCTTTGTTCTAGTTACAGGCCTCAATGCTCATCCAGCTGTCAATCCCCTCCACGAACATCTTCATCCCTCATGAAGATTCCCAGAGACTCTTCACCTCCTCTGTCAATCATCCCGAAGTGTCTTTGAGTCCTCTGGCAGAAACCATCAGTGATTTCTGGCAGTTACACTGTGTCGTGATACAATAGCCCTCCGATCTTGTTCAAATTCACCTGCACCGTTGGATTGATTCCATGGGATCTTGCATTCATTTCGGCATTTCGACATTCGCCCATTCGACATTCATGTGACCATGCATCTTGACATTCCCAGTCGTGATCCCCGTAACGGAGCTTGGTTGCTCTAGCTCTTTACTCCATCTCTCGCTGATGTGACCAAGCGCTGTGACCACAACCTTATGCATAAGGCGCTTTCGCGATTTCGCATTTTGTGAATCTGGAGATGAGGCATCTCGATTCTTCAAGTTGCGATCCCCAAAACCCCGAAATGGCATGGGATCAACGGTCCCGATCAACACTTGATCTGATGGCTCAGATCATTTCGCGATTTCGCATTTCACGATTTCTACATTCTTGATGTTTAGTGTTCTTTTCACTTCAAAGTCCCGATCCGCGAAACTCTGAAATGGAGTCGGATCAACGGTCCAAATCACATCTTGATCTGACGGTTGCGATTAAGTCGTGATTTCGCATATCGCGATTTCGGGATTCCTGTGGTTAATATTCTTTGACCTCTCCAACTCTCAATCCGCGAAACTACGAAATGGACTGGGATCAACGGTCCAGATCAAAACTTGATCTGACGGCTCAGATTAAGTCACGATTTCGCATATCGCGATTTCAGGATTCTTATGGTTAATATTCCTTGACATCTCCAACTCTCGATCCACGAAACTCTGAAATGGACTGGGATCAATGGTCCAGATCAAACCTTGATCTGACGGCTCAGATTAAGTTGTGATTTCACATATCGCGATTTCAAGAGGTTAGGGAACCCCGTTCATTTGACTCTCCAGTCAGCAAAATGACGATCTTTACCCACGTGTCCTGCCTGAAGATGGACGGTCCTCCTTCTTTTGGGATTTTGTGAGCCCGCTACTCCTTGCACTTTAAAGAATGTGCAGGTTCTCCTTGATCCAATGATGGTCAGATCCCGCACTTGGATATAACGCCTGAGATCTGTCCTCCTCTTCAGCGCACTCTTCTTGTCTACATTGAGATCTGACAGCCATTGGGAATTCTGAATTGTTGATCCAACGATCACAGTTGCTGCTCTTCCCCGATTATCACTGCACTGTTGATCATCGCTGTTGTACTTGCCATCAATGAAAAGCATATGCTACCTGTAAAACATGCCAACACACACTTCTATGAATGATGCATTTATGGATCTTGTCGGCCCCTCAACCACTTCTGGTCCGACCGCCAACACGATTTGACACTCATATCTAAGCAAAATCTAGCTTGGAGGCTGGTCAAGGTATAGAGGGTGCCCTAAAACACCCCTTGTTCACACGATGAACCAATTACATTTTGCCATGTATGGATGCTATAAATAAGAGCCATGGCTGTGCTAAGAAAAGAATATCTTCAAGGTATTGTTATGCTGCAAGAATTCTTCTTTGAGAATCCTCTTTTCTCTTTGAATCCTTCAAGTACCATTGCAATAGGCCATTCCACTCACCTCTTGAGAGAATAGGAATTGTTTTTCTTCACCATTTTTCATTTCTTCCATTTTATGGAGAGAAGATCTCTCAATTAGGGAACTTAAGATCCCTCCCAAGGAGGAAGAGGGGACTCATAAGTCCCTGCCTTTCTCTACGATGTTTTGCCCACTAATCTATTGATCCATTGGTAGCATTATGTTGGTCATTGTTTGATTTTCATGGTTCTAAGTTTGCATGTGTGTTTGGTTTCTCTAACCCACTCACAAACTTCTATCTTGCTTAACAGGCTCATCTAAACATGCAAGTGTTGTTGTTTTGCTCACCCAAGTGACAATATCAACACAACAGATTGGCGAACATATTGGGGACCGATATCAAATTCCTCCCTATTTGAGCCTTCAAAACACTTCATTTTGATTGTTTTGACTTGCAGGTACCAAACCGACCTAGCCCAACCTACCAAAGTCAAAATTCAGCGCCGAGGAAGGAGTATTTCACTTGGAAATTTATCCCCTGACACATGACAGGAAGTGCACAGATTTTCAGGCCCACAGATGCACACTGTGAGTGAAACATGCTTCATTAATCTGCTCATTTTGTGCATTGTGCATCCTCTGCATGCCTGTCAGAACTCTAACCTACCCATAAGTCCAGTTTTTCAAAATTGTAAGGGTTTTTTTGCATGGTTTGAGGGCCCCTAGCCTTCAAATTTTTATTTTTCTGCACTTTGTAAGGAAACTACACTCCACTTACAGTCCTTTCCCATAATAAAGGTTAGCTAACATAGGCACTTAGGGGGTAAAAATAATCACTATCATTCTCTTTTTGTTTGTTGCCACATGGATGGCTCATTTGGCTTGTAAAAATTTAAGTTGAAGTTATTGCTTTCATACACAATCACTTAAATTGGGACCATAAGTTAATTTTAATCCTAAAGTATGCTCTTTCCCCACACCCTTGTATGATCTCAGGAATCAGAAAGGTGGTTAAAAGGAAATTCCATCTCCCTTAAAAAATCTTTAGGAGAGGACAAATCCCCCTAGGGTTCCTCTTAGTTTTTTGAAATCATCTTAAAACTTTGTAAGGGCCCATACATGCCCACATGTTTGCAATCTTAGGATAGTTTCTAAAGATGATTTCTTCATTTAGATAACAATCTAGGGAAGTTTAAAGATCAAAGTAACGGGCCCATACATGCCCACATGTCTACAAATCTAGGATAGTTTCAAATATTTCTTAGTATAGACAACATTCTAGGGAGTTTAAAGGATTTGTAAGGACCCATATGTCCACATTGCTAGTTCTTTAGGGATTTAAATATTCCACAAGGTTGTACCAAAGACACATAGTAAGCTAGGTAAAGAAGATTTGTAAGGACCACAGGAAGTCCACATGCTAAAATCTCACACTTAACTTATTAAAATATTTGCACACTTGTCACTTTCTTGCACACAAAGCCACTCCTCACACACATAATTTCTCTTATAATAGTGGAGGTCGAAGTAGGATTTCTTCAAAGGAATTCCAAAAGATCCGACTACTTATTTGGAAATTATCCACACCCATTTAAATCAAAACGAGATTGGTCCATGACCCCAATCTCTCACGCCACCACATCTAAAATTTTGTAACAACACACTAAATTTTTCTCCATAGGGGACGCCAAAAGAAATTTTTAGTCTAAGTAGGATCTCGGGGGTAGGCATCCAAATAACCCCCCGTTATGAGGTTCTCACATTTTCAAACAATAGAAGTTGAGAAATAGGGAAATTTTAAATCCTCCAAGTCAAGTGTTCCTACACCATAAGGCAGGGAGATACCCATGAAGGGTTGAAGGCTGAGGTTCGGTTGTTCTGTGCATCCCTCCTTGAGTCACCCAACTCTTGTGAGGGAATCCAGACCATGACCCATTTCTGAGGCAAATGCCGCACTCTGACCAAAGTACTTAGTGGCCAAACTTAGGATATCTACACTGGTGGTGGTTGTGGGCTGCAATCTCACCTTGGTTGGATTTTGTGTGGCTATTGGGAAATATCGGTAGCTCTTTCGAGATATGCACCCTCTACCCCTAATTATAACTGACTACTTCAACCTTCATTAGTTCCTCTTACGGTGCCTTTAGACCCCACTGTTGAGTGCTATTGGAAGGCCCAGTGCTAAATCAAGAGGAAGGACGATAGGTCTTTTAGGACATGAGCATTTGTTTTTATTGTTCCCCCACGCGGAAAAAATCCACCCATCCACATGCTTGTTTATTTACAGTTGATTTATGTATGACGTTCATTTGATTACATGCAATTGTGAGTTATTCTATTTTTGTGAAGGACAAAAATATTCAAGGCTCTTGTTCATTTATTTCTCTCTTGTCACCATTTGCACACATTCACTTTCCTAGTCAGAAACCATAGGGGAACCACATAATCCTCGTCGTTCTAGACACTTGCAGAATCTCCCTCCATTCTAGGAGAAGTACCTAGTCTTGCCAACTCACCGACTCAACCATCTCACACCCCTGTGAGTGCTACTGTTTTGGGATCATCTTTACTTGGTTTCACTTTGCTTGGTTCCAATTCCCAAGGCCATCCATCCATTAGTTCTCTTTCACAAGGAGGTGGGGGTCAAACTTCTTCTCAAGGGCAGAGTACAACCCCACCAAATCCCTCTTAAGGGACAAGTCCACTACCTACTCACACAATGGCTGGAACTAATTCTCCACCAAATCTCCCTATGACATACTTGGCATCCCTCAACATTCCTGATTTGACCAAACTCATGAATGATCCCATTTTACATGACCCCACATGGCCCAATATGCCTACCAAACTACCTTCAGATATTCCAAAGTTTGAAGGAAAACCAGGGGAAGATCCTGCTAACCATGTTATGACCTTCCACTTATGGTGCTCTTCAAACATTATCGTGGATGATTCCATCCTCTTAAGTTTGTTTCAATGAACTCTCATTGGTTCCTCACCCAAATGGTATGTGGACGAAAAATCGAGGTCCCATGTGACCTTTGAATCATTGGCCAAGGCCTTTTTGTCATTTTTCCAACTACCACTTCATCATGATACTGGCTTAAAACTTCTCTCAAAGTTCAAACAAACCACTGCTATCCATATAGCTAACCACATCAATGAATGTCGTCGACGACACAGTTTTTGTAAAGCGAAAACCACCAAAGAACAACGTCTTGATTGGTTTCTTAAATCACTCATCTTTTTTATCGCCAAGGATATAACATCCACTTTTCCTTAGTCAGAAGAGGAAGCCATCAACAAGGCCCAACAGTTTTACCTCATCTATTCTCAGCCAGGTTACTTATACATAGTATTTCCTGATGCACCTCGACCCATAACATTTGGCGAGGACAAACCTAGGATGTCCCATGCTGCAGATGGGTTGATTGGTTCTATGACACATCTCAACCCTTACAACCACCCATCGCCTACTTATGGGGAAAATCAATATCTACAACCATATGGAGGAGTGTCTTATTACCCTCCTCCCACTCACCAATAGTCGTACCCTTTCAGTCTCTCTCAACCGTTGGGGGTACCCCACCGCTACCCATGATGCATATGGTCTATCAACCAAGTAAAAGTTCACCATCAACCACCGCATATAACCTCAAAAATAATGGAAGTGCTTCAACTTCCTACATGCCATATGGTCTGTCTCCACAAAACAATCCATATTTTCCATTTCCTGGTCCTCCACAGTTGATTTCTTCCCCACCAGGACAACCAATTGTTGGCGTTAAATTTGTTCAACCCTCTCCCATTCAACAACTTCAGAATTTTGAACAATTGAATATGGAAAATCCGACCCATCCGTCGAATAATGCCAAGAAGAAAGGAAAAAATTGAAACAATAACAACCCGAGACCAGGAGGAAATAACCCCCAACAAAACCATCTCACTGGGGGCAACCAGAATCAGGGCAACCAAAACCCCCAAGGGGGAACCAATAACAATCAACCACGACAAGGGAAGAGAAATAATCTCAGAACTAACTTCCCTTTTTCTCTATGTGGCGAGTATGGACATTATACTCACCACTTCCCCTAAATTGCCGAGTTCAAATGGATGAAAGAATCCATGAACACTCAACGTCCCCCAACACTGCTTGCACCTCTGCAGGCCCCACAACACTATTTTCAACCACCACCTCTGACTGTGTTTCAAAACCCTATTCCACACCAGGTTGTGATGAATACCCAACAAGAGGTAGACCTTGCTCCACCCTAAATGGGGCAATATCAAAACCCAAGCCCCAATAAACTTAGAAATCCGGCTGACCGTAATATCCTCCTTACTAGTGAGGAAGAGATTCTTCTGCAAAATCGCAGTCATCAATATGGATTCCCTCCTAAATATACCCCTACCACCTCGGTAACAACTCTCGATATAGCCATAAAACAATTGGTGATCCCATGCCTGTTGAAGGAAAATCTCCCTGCGGATAGGTAGATCTCCTCTTGAGAGCTAGACTCTTAACTCTAAGATAGAAGATGCTTATCATGGACACTGACTTCCTTTTAGATCTAGACAAACTAATATGTGAGGAGGAAGGAGAAAAAGAGTCCCTTTTTATCGGTGTTTGTCCCTGCACGTTCCGAGTTGAGCTCCAATCTTGAGCTCCTCGATAAGCCCTGTAGACAAACAAAGACACAACCAACTTCCTACTCTATCAAGATTAGTTCAAAACATACCTATCTACTAGAGACAAATTCATGTGAGATCAAACAAAAATTAGAAAGAAACAGGCCAAGCGAATTATATTAATGAGATCATAGCATTTCTTATAGCCATGGATGAAGTGCAGAAGCTTCGCCGAGCTCTCCTTGTCCAACCCTTGCTCAAAAGCTCCATGATCAGAATGACAACAACTTCACTGATTATTCTCCTCCACTGTATGTTTCCTATGAGATCATAGGTTTCATATCTTCAATCTTTTCCATCCCCTTTCACCATGAGAAAGCCTGCTTATATAGGCTTGGAGAGGCTCAACCACTTGAGATATCTTTGGGGTAAGTTGATGATTTTCCTACTTCAGTTAGGGATCTTCCCTAAGATCATGGCTTGACTGAGGATTTGAATCCAACTGCCTTCAAAGATTGAAGGGATCTTTCCCTCATTCTTCTCAACAAACCAACTATTTCCCAGAATAGGTAGCGCTCCTCCAAAAGGGCAGTCAGAGCGTTATAACGCTCCCTAGTAAGGTATAGGGGGGCGCCAACACTCCTAACGGCAACAACGCTCCTCCAAAATGGTAGACAAAGTGTTATAATGCTCCCAGATAGTTTATAAGGGGGAACCAACACTCCTGATAGAGGTATAGGGGAGCGCTCTCCTCTAAAAACTCAATTTCAGTGGTTCTTTCAAATGGCAAGAGGTTCATAAACCCAGTTAACCATTCCCCTTCTTCCAAATCAAATGTTTGAGGTGTTTCAAGTGTCTTTCTAATGTCGTTATAGGTATGACATAGGCATTATGGCAGTATGTTTTTCCTGACACTTGCGACACTTGTGAGCAAAATGCGACACTTGCGACACTTGTAATGATGACACTTGCGACACTATCGAAGTGAGTAATTTTGATGTGTAACAGATTTCCCCCCAAAGTATGAAGTTAGAAGATGAGAAATGATAAATGAAATGATTTGTAGACTTTCAAGCAAGGGTATAGATGCAGAGAACCTGACAGAAGCTGCACACAAACATCCAACAAATATTATGACATGTTTCAAACCCAAGGTAGGCATACCTATGCTTGGGTGATAAAGACTTGCAAGATATGGACGCCATAAAATACACTGCGGATCCATAATTGTATTGATAAAAGGTATAGCCACCGAGGATACAATGTCGATCTATACTCGCATGACCCAAATTGATCATAGCCACGAAGAATACACAGTGGATCTACGAGATGACAAGACATAGCCACGACCAATACAAAGTGAATCTATGTGACAGTATATATGTCATTTGTTCAAGAGAAATTCCATCGCAACCTGGGGAAAGTACATATCAGAGTGATCACTCAACCCAGGGTCTTCTTACCGATCCCAATGTAGTACGAATCTAACCATGTGAATAGATGTCCTGATGTCGAACATGGCAGAAACCACTTGATTACCAGTCAATGATGTAAACTGTTAACAAGCGCGAGGGAAATCACCATTGATGTCAATGATTCCCAAGGTACCCTAGTACATTCCAATGAATGTGAATAGATGAGCTGGAGTCGAACATCCATGGAATCATCCGATCAGAGGTCAATGATGTAAGCCCACTGTCGGACGTGAGGAGGCCTGCCATTGATGCATGCAGGTCCCAAAGTACTAATTGGTTTCTAAATCTAGTTCTTGGATAATGTGTTGAAGTCGATAGGAATAGACTTGTCGAAGGAGGGCTTTGATGTATCCCCCATCAACGACACAAAACAGACACAGAGATGTAATTGGTAGATCAAATGAACATGGACTGACACGGGTATTGAGGCAAGATATTTGTGATGGCTAACTCTTGAGGAGGATACTTCCCTTGAACATTGAGGCACAACAACAGAAACATGACATGGACCAAAACTTGATGATGCAGTGGATGCTGTGACTTACGTCAGGTGACCCAAAGGATTAAAAGAAACTCAAAGGATTGGCTCAGTGTAGAGGTTCAACGGATTAATATGTGCGCTAAGACAAAGTGTCGTGTTCAAGGGCGACTCTAAGAGTTATTGGTAATGTTCTCAAAAACGGCTTGGCTTGCTTCCTTCAATCTTTCCCCCATCCATATAGATGAGTACCTCTTTTTAATTTAATGAGCTCGAGGAGGGTAAAACATGCTCGATAAAACTCACCTTTGGTAAGTTCCTCTTCCTTTGTTTAATGAGCTGGAAGAAGTAAGGGTTCGATCCTGTATGGGCCCGTCGATGCTTGTTTTAACGAGTCCAAAGACATAAAACTCGAAGGTTTTTCATGATTATAGAGTCTAGAAAAACACTTAAAAGAGAACTCTCTCAGTTCCTTTTTCATAAAGTAGTCTAATGAGACTGAAAAAGAGATAAAATATTGCTCAACAAACATTTTCTTCAAATACTTTAACGAGCTTGAAGAGAACAAGGTCACTCGACAAGCTTTTCATGTTTAGAGAGTCTGAAAAGAACTTGAAGATGACTCCAAAGTTGTCCTTTTTCGTAATGTTAGTCTTGTGAGGCCGAAAAAGAGATAAATTATCACTCGAAATACGCCCTTTCAAACCGTTTAACGAGTGGGAAAGGAAGCAAGATCACTCGACAATCTTTTCATGTTTAGAGAGTCTGAAAAGAGCTTAAAGGAGACTCCAGGGGGTTCCTTTTTTGTGTATCCATACAGGTCCGAAAAAGAGATAAAAGTTTACCCGGATGCATTCTCATGTATTTACGAGCACGAGAAAGAACAAAGACTAAGCTCGGTATGCCCCCAACTTGAAAAGCTAGTGGCTTAACTCCAGAATGATCATCAAAGGCTGGAGACATGCCCTCCAAGCTTCAATTCATGCACCGACTTTGAGGTTGTCAGCAATTTCTCTACTAGATGAGAAAAAGGAGAAAGGTGGATGAAAATAAGGTTCAAGAGAGGTGACTGTTTCATTTTTTAATGAGCTTGATACAGGAAAAGAACTATGCTCAAGGCCTCTGTTTCATTTTTTAACGCGCTTGCTACAGAGAAGAAAAAACTATGCTCCTGACTTCGTCGTGATCATGGCTTCCAAGAGGATAATGCTATGGAAGGACACCATGTCAAGGGACAAAACTCGGTCATGGATTCCAAGATATCTTCACTGGATGGAAGAAAAAATCTCGGGAAGGAACACATGTCCAGGGTCTCGACAGGGGTAAGAAGATCAACCTCCAATAGCCCTACCGAAGAGATCACCAGGTCAACTATCGGATCTAAATCATCGGAAGTTGAAGTAATGGGAAATGATGGAAAATCAACATCAGGAGGGGAGATAAAGTGTATATCTTCCCAAATTTATTCACGAGGGGGAAGAAAAAAGGATCGGTGATGATGATTATCCCAAGGTAACTTGTCAACACGAAGCATTTCCAGAACAGATTCATCAGAAAGAAAAATTGGGGAAATGTAGTCTATCACAGACGACAAGGAACTTAATTGTGATTGCATCGAGGAAATGTCAGGTGCGAATAGAAGTTGGTCATCCGATGAGGAAGAAGTGGATTGGATAGAAATGTATGATGTTTCGGTTGGACTAAGTGGCACGGTGTCACCTAGGGCATCGAATTCCAACGGACTAGGTACAATCCAAGCGTCAGATGATTCCAAGGATTGATAAGCCGCAGTCGAAATCATATCGACAGTGGCAATATGATGTGTAGTCGGTGGAAGTGGTGTAGGGAAGGTACCCATGAGGCTAGAATCTTTCAGTAAGACAATACCAACACTTTCATATGTGATCTTGTGATCTCCCAAGCAAGGAATATTGTTGGTAGCAGGAGCGCGAGCATCGGTCGTGCATAAATCCAAGTGATCAACAGTGACAATTTTTCCCTGATGAGGAAATTGTACACATCGAAAAACTGACGAGGCAACGACAGTCATAGCATAAAACCAACTTCTTCTGAGTAACAAATTGTAATCGAGGGGAGCGTCGACCACCTCGACATCGACAGTAACAATTTTTCCACCCAATTGGATGGGCAGGGACTGTAAAAGCCCATGGGGATGAAAACCTCACCCATCGAAGGCGCGTAACATCATTGGGGATTTATTGAGTGCAAGTGATTTTAAACCTTTCAAACATGCTAAAGACATGACACAAGTTGAGGCTCCCTCATCCAGAATAGTTCGGTGGATTTGTTGATTGTGAACAACAACATCAACTTGGAAAGCAAGTTGTTTTGAGAGTCGAGACGCATAATTATCCAGGTTAAACATGATATGGTTGGACGACTCAGAATCAACAACGCCAATAGCGGCCAAGAGTGTTCTACGTTGACTGGGGTAGTGTTGTAGAACTTATAACGTAGACATAGCACACGGTGCTTGAGCCAAATCTTCAACAATGTTGTAGTTCCGGGCGACACGTGAACTAGGATTAAAGGTAGCTTTACGTATAATGCTCTTAGGAGGGCGTAAGATAGAGTCGAATGTGGGTTTCTCAATCTGAAGCGGTCCAGACGGAGGAGCAACTGATGGAAGACTAACGGAGGACGGTGATGGATCCAGTAAAGTACCGGTACTGTTAGTGTCCTTTCCTTTGTCAGGGTTACCCAACGTGTCGTATGTCTTAGAGAGAGTGTTCAAATTAATCCCATTAAACATATAAATATGTGCACTCGTCGAGGCCTCATCGTGAGGATGGATAGAACTGTCCCTAGGATTGGGGGTTTGAGCAACCATGGATAACTGCTGTGGAAAAGGATGAGTAAGCACAACGTGTTGTGATTTTACTTGGAAAATTTTGAAGTGGACAGTCCCGAGTGTAGTGATCGTCATCACAAATGATGCACGGGAATTTCAGTTTCCATTGTGGTTGATTTTCGGTAGCATGTGTGTGAGCTTGATTGTTTGGTTGTTCGTTGTTATTGGTATTTTTTGATTTATTCTTTGTCTTATTCTTACCTCCGGATTTTTGTGAGGGGGCAGATTGAACTGCATTCACATCAGAGATCTGATTTTGGGGGGAGGTAGAGGAGAATGTGAGTTATTGGGAAGTAGATGGGGTATTGACAGAACCGATGACACCATCCACATGATATGATGATGATGGATTAGATGGATCGGTATTAGCTCGAGTAGCATTAGAAAGAAAATCATACAAAGTAACAGATTGTGAATAAACCAAATCTAAGTACTGAGCCCGAGCAATGGATTGTTCCTCTGTGACCGCGCCACCCATAGCAACATCACGAGTGATTGGGGGTAAAAGTGATTTAGTAAACCATTCTGCCAATAATATGTCAGGAATGATTACCTTGATCATCCTTCGTCGTCTCCTCCACTCATGAATATGGTCAGAGATATGCACAGAGTCAGTTTGACAAAGGGAGGTCTAGATTTCAGTACCCGTCTCGTAGCGAATAGGTAGTTAAAAATGCATGAGGAAAGACATGGAAAGGGAATTGAAATCATGAAAAGAAGCACGTGGTAGTTCAATATACCACTTTGCTGCCGAACCTGTAAGTGTTCGTTGGAAAAGACACAAACGTACAGAATCATCCATGAGGGAGTTTGATGAACACCACAAATGGAAAGTCATCACATGGTTGTTTAGGTCTTCGCCAGGTTTCCCATCAAATTTTGGAATATCAAAAGGAAGCTTAGCTGGAATGACTGGCCAAACTAGTGAATGAAAAATATGATCATTAGTTAACCATGACAAGTCTGGGAGATCCAGAGTTGCAAGGAAAGGTAGTTGTCGGTTAATTTGTGGATGATACTGATGCGGCATAGGAACACCAGTAGGACCATAAACTGGGTTAGGTGGATAGTTGTAACCAGTAGGTCCTCCTACATATGGTTGTTGTTGACCAGGATAAACAGGATTGATGGTGGATGAGAAAAAATTGCATAATCCGGTGGGTTCTGAGCATTATGGGCTGGGTGATTTGCTTACCCATAAGGAGGATAAACATTTTTCCCTTGAGGATGGTAAGGAGTAGATCCTGGAGGCAGATACACATTACATCCATGAAGAGGATAAGGTTGTTGTCCTGGAGAACTCCAGGTGGTGTTTGGGATGCCACCCGGATGAGGTTGTCCGTAAGATGTTCCGGGAGGAACAGGATTTGATGCTCCTCCTAGTGGGTTATGAGATGAATGTCCCCCAACGTGGGGTTGAATAAAAGTGCCTCCTAAAGATGCTTCCCAAGATTGTGAAGGGTTTCCAGTAAATGAAGGTTTCCGCCCTGCCAGCCGTGGATTAACGACCAGGGTATGACTGGCAATCGAAGGGTGCCCTCCAGGAGGAGAATGAAAAGGGGGTTGTCCCCTGGGAGGGGTAGGCCCACCATAAGATGGTAGTCCTCCAGGAGGGAAAGTTTCATTAGATGGTGGTTTCCCTCCAACCGGTTGTGTTTGGCTAGCAGGGGTCTTCATTCTCGGCTGAAACGATGTTCCAACAGGATCGTGTGGAACATGTGGGGATATAGAGTAAAAGATCGTAGAAACAGGAGTAGGGATTGAAGTGCTTTGGAGATGAGTAGAGGTAATGAGTCCAGCAATAGGATGGAATTATGTTGACGTAACAGTAGGGTTAATGACCTGATCGACTGGGTGACTCATGGTTTTACCGGACGGTCCTATTTCATCAGGAGGGTCATGAGGATGAAATGGTTGTCGAAAGGATTCGAAATGCTCATAGAGATCACGTCCCGATGAAGTCCTCCATACAGAATGAGAAGGTGTAGGATTTGTATTTACTGTGGTGCTAGGACGAATAGGATTCCTATACTCATCACCAAAATTTGGTTCTGTGGATCCCATATATGTTTTGGTAAAATCTCTCTCTGGTAATCGTGGGACCTCTTCGTCTATGATGTTCCCAAGGGAGTCTAAATGAAGCAAAAGTGGTTCGAGAGGGGCTACCGACACAGATGTAGTGGGATGTTCAACCGTGACCAAAGCGCCTTTTGAGTGATCTAACGGAGGAGCAATAACACTTCCAGCGTCAGATGGATTTTCTACCTCTCTACGGTAGTTGTCTTCTGGAGGGTTAGGAGGTAAGGGTTGATAGCCTTCCGGAGGTAGCTCTTGCATCCTACATGATCGACGAAGACCTTTATCGTCTACTGGCTCAATTTTGGAGAATAACAAAACACGCTGAAAATCTAGGGCCAACTAACAAAAAGAAACAACATACACTAATAGAATCTAGGAATCAACCAAGCAAACAAAGCTTCCCTCAATGATCGTACTAGTTGGTGATGAAATCCAACGTCGCATGATCAAGTCAAGAAGGGGATAGGATATGGTGGAATAGCTACAATGGCGACCTGCTTAACGAACTTTCACCTTGGTGCAAGCTTCCACGTAGTAATTGTGGATTTACTGACCAAGGAGCCCGAGTGAGTTTGACCAATGTCTAGTCCAGGTATAGTGAGACTTCCCTTCACCGTCACCTTGTGTAAGACCCTAAATATTATGGCAACTAAAGACACCAATTTGCAGTGAGTCCCTGGGTGGGTACAGTCGACAGTCCGATTCGGAACGTATGGGTAGGATAACAAGTCTGAAATCAACCCGAGAGGCTCCCACACATAATCGTGGGTTACCTCCAAGTGATCCCCAATATACAATCCGACCACCACAAATAGTTGAAACATGGAGGGATAATCTTTGTAATTCGCCCGAATGCGACCTCGTGCGTAACCCCTGTGTGAGAGGGGGATCCCAGAAAACCAATACGACAATTGGATTTGACTCTCCCTAGATCAGGATGCTAATATTTTTTTTAGAAACTTTGGAGAGTTTTACATAGCCTAATCCAAAGTGCTAATCCTAGTCTAATGTTGGTGGAAGATAATAAAAATAAAAATGTTCTAGATAATTTTTAATTAACGTTTGTTTTACAGCTGTTCTTTACTTAAAGGGTGTATGAAAGTGAAACTGATGGAATGATGACTCAATTCCCAAAAATGCATAGAAGATGATAAGCAATCGTTTCTTTTCAATGAACGCCTATTTAGGGAAGAGAGAAAGAGTTGTTTTCACTATCAAACACTAATAAGGAATGTCCTCGACCAATTTGTTCTCAATCCAATCCGATGTAATGCTAAAAAATTTCAGGAAAGCCTTCTAATATGCAAACCAATCACTAAGATGTACTTTTGTCATTTGTATGCGAATGATGATTAATTCAATGCAAAACTTCGAACTACCCTTTCAGATCAAGGAGATTTGGACAAGCATAAGCAAATTTCGCACAAACAACACACCCTTTTTGCAATCAAACAAGAGAAAGAAAACAAAAAACGCAACAGGAAGGAGAAACATATTGGACAAGATGACCTCAAAGAACCAAATGAGAAGATTCACAGACTTCTGATGTCCTTCACCAGAGTTTCTGCTTAGTCAGACAAGAGAGAAAAAAGCAGTGGATTGATTCCAAGTTCTCAATAGGAGAAAAAAAACTCAAAATAAGGGAGAAGGTCACAAAATATGAACATAAAAGTGCCTACTTCTTAGAAAGCATAGGGTCAAAGGTCATTAGGAAGGTATACTGAAGCATCAAGAAGCTGAGCAAGGACAAAAAACAGAGACTGAGTTGCAGAAAACACAATTCTGGAAGGTATTTTTGCAAAGGAGAGGCTGGCGCTCTAGTGTAAGGGACACCAAAGCATTATAAAGCTCTGTCTAAGACCTCCAGGGAGTGCTGGCACTGGGATAACATGGGCACAGGGGCGTCAGGCTTAAAAAAATCATAAAAATGTCAAAAAAACCAAAAACTCAGTCAATTTTTTGTCAATCAAGATGCATGTGATGGATTAAGGATTCAATAAGCAAGTGCAATCATATATAGGGGGTAAACAAGACCTAATAAAACAAAGGGTAAGACAAGGTCTATGAGGCAAACCAAAAAGTAAAACTTTTGATTCATTCCCCAGTGGAGTCGCCAATTTCTGTTGAAGGAAAATCTCCCTGCGGACAGGTAGATCTCCTCTTGAGAGATAGACTCTTAACTCTAAGACAGAAGATGCTTATCATGGACACTGAATTCCTTTTAGATATAGACAAACTAATATGTGAGGAGGAAGGAGAAAAGGAGTACCTTTTTACCGGTGTTTGTCCCTGCATGTTCCGAGTTGAGCTCCAATCTTGAGCTCCTCGATAAGCCCTGTAGACAAATGAAGACACAACCAATTTCCTACTCTATCAAGATTAGTTCAAAATAGACCTATCTACTAGAGACAAATTCATGTGATATCAAACACAAATTAGAAAGAAATAGGCCAAGCGAATTATATTAATGAGATCATAGCGTTGCTTATAGCCATTGATGAAGTGCAACAGCTTTGCCAAGCTCTCCTTGTCCAACCCTTGCTCAAAAGATCCACGATCAGAATGACAACAACTTCACTGATTATTCTCCTCCACTCTATGTTTCCTATGAGATTATAGGTTTCATATCTTCAATCTTTTCCATCCCCTTTCACCATGAGAAAGCCTGCTTATATAGGCTTGGAGAGGCTCAACCACTTGAGATATCTTTGGGGTAAGTTGAGGATTTTCTCCTTCAGTTAGGGATATTCCCTAAGATCATGGCTTGATTGAGGATTCGAATCCAACTACCTTCAAATATTGAAGGGATCTTTCCCTCATTCTTCTCAACAAACCAATTGTTGCCCAAAATAGGTAGCATTCCTCCAAAAGGGTAGTCAGAGCGTTATAACGCTCCCTAGTAAGGTATAGGGGGGAGCCAACACTCCTAATAGCAGCAACGCTCCTCCAAAATGGCAGACAGAGGGTTATAACTCTCCCAGATAGTCTATAGGGGGGCGCCAACACTCCTGACAGAGGTATAGGGGAGCACTCTCCTCTAAAAACTCAATTTTAGTGGTTCTTTCAAATGGCAAGAGGTTCATAAACCCAGTTAACCATTCCCCTTCTTCCAAATCAAATGTTTGAGGTGTTTCAAGTGTCTTTCTGATATCGTTATATGTACGACATAGGAATTATGGCAGTATGCTTTTCCAGACACTTGCAACACTTGTGAGCGAAATGTGACACTTGCGACACTTGTAATGATGACACTTGCGAGACTATCAAAGTGAGTAATTTTGATGTGTAACAACGCCCTAAAACCGACCCCAATCCTCGTATACCCTGTGTACCTCTATGACAGAATGTACACAACCCTCAAGCTAGGGAAGCCCATAACTATAGTTTAGTCGATGATTTAGCACAGTCCCCTGCAACCATATCTGTGTTAGAGGTCCTCCAAACATGCCCCTCCCAGCGGAAGTCCTTGCTTTTAGCTTTGGGGGTTAGTCGACCCAACTGATACTTGACTCATCACCTTTGATCTAGATAACGGGGAACCACGTCTCTCCACCCTGGTAGCTTTTCAGATACCAGTTAAGATCTGGAACATCACAGTTAATTGATGTATCATCGATGAAGGTGCCTCCACACGCATCATTTCCAAAGTCGTGTGGAAAACACTCGGCTCACCTGAGCTAGTACCATTTTCCATCACCCTTAGATATTATGACAATCGACCATCATCTCCTAAAGGGGTCTTCCAAAATGTCCCCGTAGAACTTGGTGGAAAAACCATCATGATCAACATTGAGGTTAACGATGCCCCCCTTGATTACAATATCTTGTTCGGGAATAGCTACATGTATGCTATGAAGACTGTAGCCTATTTTTTGTTTCGTACGATGATGTTCCCCCATAACAGGAAAATTGTCACCATCGACCAACTCACACATTATGAGCCTAATCATTCTGCCAACATTGATAATATCCTCCCCCTTGTCCGGACTAGTTCAGACATTTTTTCGGTCATTGACATGGGTCCAAGAATCTTCAAGGACCCATACTTGTTAGGGACTTACCATGGATCACCACCTCTCTTACATCCTTCCATGACCACTCAAGTGTGTGTGGTTTCCTCTAACATAACCAATATCGGAGCCAACTCTCCTATCACAGAGTCGCTTCCCCACATCGAAGTTCCACCAGTTGAAGAACTACTACCTCAGGAATTCCCTAAGACTACCACCGAAACACTTATCCAAGATTTTACCCCCCTCCAGAGGAAAATACCAATTTGGGAGACAGTCCCTCAAGCCATTACCCAAATCCCCTTCTTATACCCCCCACCTGGAGTCCAAGCATTCTAGGTAGCTGCTACTCTCACACTTCCCAACATGGTGCTCACCATCCTTGTATGGTATCTACATCCACCCGCTATGGTTCCTACACCATCTCTCCTTCATCAGGTAAAGGGATTACCGATGCAGATCCCAATACAGGCTCCTGCCATACCACCATCACCCCCAATCGACAACAACACCACTACCATTGGGGACAGAAGAAGGAAGAACGAGTCCACAACTCCGCTCCCTCCATAAGCTCAACCTCCTTGCGCACTATGAAAAAGAGAAGGACACCCCACTAACATATTCCCTACTCTTCCTGAGATGTGCAATCTTATCCAACTCCCTCGAGCAACCTCATTGCTCGCCACTCCACCAGGTACATCCATTGCTACTATGGATTCCTCAACCACACACAATAAAGGGTTGTGAACCAAATTCGCTTGTGCCATCTCTTCAGAATATGGCCACTATAATCATCATTTCCCAACTCTACCTCAATTTCACCAAACAATAGCCACAATCTGCCAAACATCTCGTTCAGATCCCCCTCAACCACTCCCTACTAAGGCTCACATTACTGATATTAGATATATCTCATCCTCAGTCCCCGAGTGAACGAGATACCCTCCACGGTATCGGGACATTCACTCTATGTCCAACGATCCCTCACACCCTATACATGATATCCCGTCTACATCCTCACCACTTGAGGACAATAACACTTACCCATTGACAGTTCCCCCTGTCACCTCCCAGGATCCCTTGTATTCTCACATTTTTCACTTCAATGAAGATATCTTTGAGGAACTCACTACCCCTGATTACCCATGGAATGCACTCCATCATCGAGCACATTTTATTTCACAGGAGGCCTTTCTCCCTCCTATCCAACTATCCATGGGCGCAATCGAAACCAAGGATTTTATCCCTTTGGGGCATATAGACTAGTTCAAAAACCCTATCCCTGTCCCAGATGCTTTTGAAGAAAGAAACATGGCCAACATCTCCCCCACCGTCAAAATTGACATTTCCATTAAATCGAGAATCCTAGAAGAAATCACCATTGGCACTGCATGCTCCCTCAAAGAACTCACTACTTACAAATCTCTCTTTCATGAATACTAGGATATTTTTTACTAGTCATATACGGAGATGCTTGGCCTTGATCCTTCTATTGTCGAACATAGAATGGAGACATGATCAGATGTCACCCCAGTTCGTCAAAAGCAACGTCCCCTACACCCATACAAAGATATGACTATCAAAGCCAAAATTGACAAGTTACGTGCTGCTGGTTTCATTTACCCCATTGCATACACTTTGTGGGTCTCCAACCCTATCCCTGTTAACAAAAAATAGGGAACTATTCGTGTCTAGATAGACTTTCGAGATCTCAATCATGCTTGTCCCAAAGACAATTTCCCAACCCTATTCATCGACCAAATCATTGATGATTTTTCCGGCCATGAAGCCCTGTCCTTTATGGATGGGTTCTCCTGCTATAACTAGATTCAAATCCACCCAACAGATCAATATAGAACCACTTTTACAACCCCTTGGGGTACATTTACTTATCACGTCATGCCTTTTGGAATCAAGAACATAGGTGCTACGTTTCAACAGTCCATGACCTATGTTTTCCATGATCTCTCTCACATCATCCTTGCTTATTTGGACGACCTCACTGCTCGATGCAAAAAGCAATCACAACATTTAGATGACTTATGCATCATTTTTCAACGATGTTGCCAGTATAATATCCGCTTGAACCCGCTCAAGTGTGTCTTTTGCGTCACGACCAGACACATCCTTGGGTTCATTGTTTCCCAACACAACAATAGGGTGGACCCCCTCAAGGTCCAAGCTATCACATAAATTCCCCCACCTAGGAATTTACCCCAAATGCAAATCCTAGAAAGAAAAACCAACTTTCTACACTGTTTTGTCCCAGACTATGCCACTCACACGCATGGTTTCCTCTGCCTACTGCGACATGATATCCCATTTTCATGGGACAAACATGCTCAAACAACTTTTGACGATTTAAAAGCTTCCCTATCCAATGCCCCTTTGATTAGTCCCCCAAACTATGATCACGATTACATCCTCTACCTATCACCCTTGACTGTCTCAGTTGCAGGAGTCCTCCTCCAATTAAGGGATGATGGGCGTGAGCATTTGATTTACTACATTAGTAAAAACCTTTAAGGGCCACCCTTGAAATACAATCATGATGAGAAACTCAACTTAGCAGTTTTCCTTGCAGTCCAAAAATTGCGACACTATATTCTGCTTCGAAATACCAAGGTCGTAGAAGACTCCAACACCATGCAGTACCTGCTTAGTCGAAGATAGATTAATGGAAAATTTTCCCAATGGATCGTTATCCTTCAGGAATACGATCTGGAGTTCTCTAGTCCCAAAATAAATACGACTCTTGTCCTCGCTGAACTCATTATGAATTTTTTCTCGGATGTTAAATCTTCCCCCATCAATGAGGATTTCCGCGATGATCACCTCTTCTTGATCCCCTCCAATCACCCTTGGTATGACGACCTCCTGATATACCTTTTCACACATAAATTTGGGTCTCATCTCTCTTGATATGATCGTCGATGCATTTTCCATCAGGCCCTGTGATACCTCCTCATTGGAGACATTCTCTATCGACGTGGGGTTGACACCATTCTTCGTTGATGTCGTTCCATCGATGAAGCTGATAGCGTCTTGAATGATTGCCACAACGATGCTTGTGGTGGTCATATCTTGGGTATGTCCATCGCTCAGAAAATCATACACGCAGGGTACTTCTGGCCTACTTTGTTTCATGATTGCATCCACGCTATCAAGCGATGCGAAAATGCCATCTTTATGCAAACAAAGAACGAGTGCCACCAACTCTTCTACATCTAGTCATCATAGTTGAAACCTTCTGTAAATGGGGCATAGACTTCATGACTTTCCATCCTCCATCCAACATTTTTGTGGCAATAGATTACTTTATCAAATGGGACGAAGCTATGCCCACATTTAAGAACACTGTTGACACAACAACACATTTTTTCTTTAAACACATCATTACTCGGTTCAGAATCCCACTACAACTAGTGTCTGATCATGGTAAGCACTTTGAGAACGAGAAATTTGAAGAATTCTCCTCAAAGTTAGGCTTCTCCCATGATTTTTCCTCCCCATACTACCCTCAGTCCAACAAACAGGTCGAGGCTGTCAACAAAGTCCTCAAAACCATGATACAATGTATCGTCAACAAACATAAGACAAACTAGCATCATATGTTGTTTTCTATGTTATGGGATTATCACATGGTAGTCAAAACTGCCACCAGTTTTACACCATTACACCTCATCCATGGGATCTAAGCCACCCTCCCTATCGAGTGCGAAATCCCCACATTACGCACTGCCATTGAGCTATTACCTGACACTGCTCCAATGGAGGAGCGCCTGTTGGCCTTAGATTCGCTTGATGAAGATCATCGATCTTCATTACAACACAATGAGGCAGCTAAAAAATGGTCCAAATCCACCTTCGACCGCCATGTCAACCTTCGCTCATTCAACGAAGGTGATCTAGTGTTAGCCTACGATATTGCCCATGATACTCTCGGCCATGGATAATTTGAGTCATTATGGCATGGACCCTACATCGTCTAACACTGCCTCACTAAGGGAACCTACATCTTGGCCTCTCCAGAAGGATACCCTCTTAAAGAACCCGTCAATGGGTTGTACTTAAAGAAGTTTTATGCCTAAGCGTAGCCCCCTTACCTTAGGTTTTTCTTTGTACACATTTGTAGAGTTCTTAGTCTTCTTTACCACCACCACTCCTCATGTATGATCTATCACCTGGGTTATTGACAAATGGATCATCCATCATCCAACCACATCGGTTACACTGACGATGCCAGTCGTTGGACCCATAATCTTGCTTCAGCCGCTTGGGCCCTCTACACTCCCTCACATGTCCTGCTCCACTCCAGTGGCATATGTTTGGGCTCGACCACCAACAACCAAGCTAAATATGATGTTGTCATTGGTCTTTTCATCGAGTCCAGTCACCGCCACATTTGTCACCTTAGCATTCTATTAGATTCCCAACTTGTCATCCTGCAACTCAACAATGTATATCATGTTCACAATCCTTGCCTCTTTTGCAAATACCTGCAAGTTAAGATCCTATATCGCAACTTTGATTCCATCACATTTACACATATTCCAAGAACACTTAATCAAGTAGCAGATCACATGGATAACCTTGTATTAGATTGACATTTATCACATTAAAAAAACATTTTATACATAGCATCATACATTTGTCACAACACATAGAAAAGACATCATAAATAAACATAGAAAGCATAGAGACATGCATGATCAAAAAATATATCCATATCTCTCTCTCTCTCTCTCTCTATATATATATATATATATATATATATATATATATATCATGAAGGTCATCAGTGTTTACAAAAAATATATACATGTACNTATATATATCGTGAAGGTCATCAGTGTTTACAAAAAATATATACATGTACAATCGCCCGTAGGCCCATGAATCCCCCCACCCCTATGAGTACAAAATGGGTATCAAGTACCCTATAGAAAAACAGGCTCCCAAGCCCATACATACGAAAATTGGCACTCACGATGCCCCTAGAGCTCCCCCCCCCTAGGTCCTCTGTCAGTCGAAGGCACCCCACCAGCTGGGTCCCTCCAGGTCCAAGAGGCAGTGAACCAGTCATCGCTGCCCTCGCCACTACTGCTCGATGGATCAGGGTTCGTCACTCTACTGGAACTCCCATGCACTGCTCCAGGACCTCCTTATCCTGGATGTGGGCCCACATGACCTCATGCACACCCTATATAACCCGCTTGAAACGTCGATGCAAATCCTCTGGCATGACCACGACATCTCCCTGCGGATCTCTTGCTAGTCCCACACCAACGTCATCTCGTCGTCCCCTCTATCCAACCCTCGGCTCTATCAATGCCTATCAAGCCGACCCTCGGTGAGCCGACTCCTCGCCGACCTATGCGTCTTGTCCTCGGAGTCCCACATGTGAAAAACAACACCATAGATAGTATCAACATCCATATACATATATAATCAATGTTATCTATCAAAATCACAAAACATAAAACTATAAAGACATGCCTCATTGGTCCCAGTCCTCCCCAGTAGGAAACACCATGTCTGGATCATGGAAAAAGTCCATACCCACGTATGGATACCTCAGGATAGCCTGTGGCATTTGGCACCACACTCGAGCCACCGTGGCCATGAAATAATGGCCACCCTCCCCACCTCCATGTCATTCCAACACGTGGACCCACCGCATCAGTCATGGCTCTCATCGCCCCATGGGCTCTAGCAGGATCCTCGGGCGCAACAGAGGAACCCTCTCTAAAAACCAGGCCACCAGAATGGAACCAAAAGCAAATTCACCAGAGTCGGCTCACTGACACCGGTTCAATTGTCCCATCATATTGGTGTGCATAAGAACACCCCATGCAAACAGGTCCCCATCTAGGACCTGCTCCACTACACTTAGCTGACCCCCAATGATCTGTTGAGTACCTAAGGATTCATAGATCCTCACCACCATCATTGCAATACACTTAGTAAGGGGGTCATCAATGACCTCGATGCAGACGACTGAACCCGACATAGGGTTCGGCCCAGTACAATGGTGAGCCACCATGGTCTCCATCCGATCCTCCATGTGCATATGGGGCTCAACGGGTAGGGCCATCCCACAGAATGGGAGTCCCGTCAAGATATATACATCCTCTGTCTCCGAGAATGTCAATTGTTCCCCTCTAACTATGAAGCACTACAGATCAATGCTCCACATCCCGATCAAATACTGCAGCAGTTGGAACTCCTGCGATCGTATCAGGGGGCAGTCGAAGAACGTGAGCAACTTACAGGCAACCAAGTGTCTCTGCACGCCTGACTTCTCCCTCACTACCTCCCGTAACCGGTCCTACTCATGCTCTCTCCAGTGGACTGACATGTTGTTGTATATTATGTTGATCACCTACATCCTCACATAGACATTTGATTAGGCTCATCATCCAACAAAAAGCATAAAAATATCAAAACTTACAAACCCTTAGCCTTGCCCACAGTGCACGACTTTTACCTAGACATGTTCGCACCTGTTCTTTAAACAGTTGCACAACTGTCTAAGAAAGAGTCATGCATGAGTGCGCAATTGTCAATCAAACAGGCACGCATCTCATGCACATCTATCAGTCAAACAAGCACGCATCTCATGCACAACTGTTAGTCAGACAGGCACACATCTCATGTGCACATGTTTTCCCAACCCTCGCGCCCACATGCATGGATGTGCCCAGCACAACCACACATTATGTGTGGGAAATAGAGTTATACTCGCACGCATATGTGCAGGTATTCCTCCTTTTCCCATGCACTGGTGGGCCCCTACCCTTAAAACCCCTTGTACGCCCCTCCGTACAACCCCTACCTACAAACTAAGAAATTCACCAGATTCATTTTGTTAGGACCACTAACGTGTTTCTTGCCACTCTCGGATCGATAGCCTCATGCTCCCGCAATCTCAAAATCTCCTCACAGCTAACTCGACAGCTCAACAATAGTGACAGGTACAAATGAGGTGGCATTGTGGGCCCACCAACCATATATAGCCCCTTTTTTCCCAACTTCCACACTCTGTTACAGGAGCCCAGAGCCTCCATTTTACGATCTGTTCTCAGCCACGGGATCCTGATCCCGCCATATACACATTCACATTCCCTGGGTCATCATCTGCACTTGGCCCCAGAGGAGCATTGTTTTCACGTCACGTTCAGGTACACATGCTCACTTCCAATTTTATCAAATAGATGTTATATGTTCTTTATCATCAGATATTGTCCACGTCGGGTATTTGGTTTTCATGTGTGCAGGTACTTGTTCTACAAGCTTACAACCCCTTTAGGTATATGTTCGACACTAGCATGTAATCGTTCCCTCTATAAAATCAATTGCATATCCCAGTCAAAACCCTCTGACATTTACCTTTAGGGTCCCTACATTCGGCTCTGCAGTATCTTCACCTCTACCACATTTGGGTATTGTCATTCGATAACACTCTCCCCCACATGAGTTGTCCCATTCATAGTTCCCCCTAGCAACCTGACACTCATGCTGATTTTCACCCCCTAGGGATGGGAGTTTTGATAGTATTATGCACTTCCGAGAATGAACCCCATACTTCTTCTTATCATATTTCTATCCCAATGGAGTCCCAGGTCATATCATCTTGGTTCTATTGACTGCATCTCCGCAGTTTCATTTTCCATCCATCTCATCCACCATCAGTTTTCCCATATGCATATTGTTCTCCATTCATTTACCTAATACAAAAACCCACGCATGGGGCCCCCACCCTCCACCAGTTCTCTTTCACAAACTTGCACCCTCACGGGCCAAGCCATCTTTCACTGGGGCACTCATTTCTGTATCTGTATACTCCACCCAAATTATTCTTTATTTCTTTGGCAATTGTAAAAAGCCTTTGTTTCCAGCATATACATAGCTTTTTTGTCGTCATACTTAATGGCCTTCTTTTTTCTGGAAAAGCAACCCATGTCTCCCTTGGTTGGGGCATCCACCCTTTTGTTCACATTGACATCATTCACAAACCCTAAGAATCCCAAGTCCATGTACCCATGATCTCTGAGTTTTTCCACTTTGTTAGCCTCTGGTGCCATTTAATCCCATATCTAGTCGTCTCCCTGACACTAGATCCAATTTTACGGTTGCTGCCAATCATCCTTCAAAATTCCCCAACCAAGGGCAGTCTTGAGTCCCACATCATCTTGACTTCGTTCATGTTACCCGTCAGTACTTGATATCATCTATTACTTAGTGGATTTCACAAAGCCCTTTGCATCTTGGAGTCACACCTCCCTTCTTATCGACATCAACATAGTTTCTAGAAGGGAGACAATATCTTGACTCTCATTACCTTTGCAATGAGGAGTCTCAGATGACACAGAGAGAATCACCATTGCTCTCTGATTCTGTTGACCCCCATAATGTTCGACTTCAACAAACTCTCATGTTACGGTGGGTCTTACTATGCGACTATTGCAGTTGTTTCATACCAGCCGAAGACCTCTGAATTTGTTAGACCATAAATTCCTACGAGTCATAGATAATTCTTACAGTCGTCCTTGCCTCACTTCAAAGTCTGTTCACCATTCAGAACTATCATCTACTATTATCAACTTCCCCTGAGGGCGTTGCAGTTATCTACATCAAAATCCATCTTCAGTTACATTCTCACATTTTGGTTTCATGACACGAGCATGGGGCATGCCTGCCTCGTTTGTACACATATTTTATTTTTTCTCCCTAGAGAAAGGTTCGGGTCCCACAATTTTCCCTCTCCCTCTGGTGGATCTGTCTTGTAGTTCCTCTCCTCACTCTTCATTACAATGGCACTCTCAGCAAAATAAACATTGATGTATTTCGGCTATACGTATGCTCCTAACCTCACACATCAGGGGGGCATCTGTTATCACTGAAAAATCGTCCGCAACATTGGACACAATGGTTGAAGAAACACATCAATGCCAACAACAATTAGTCCACCTACAACACCAAAGTCCATCAAAAGGCAAAAAACTATATAATTGGGTCAAAAATCAAAGTGCGCAAATTCACCAAAGGAAGCGCGCGCACAGTGTGTAGTATACGCGAGCCAACATAGCCATCAACGCGCACTATGTGCAAAATGCGTGAATGTCTACGAGAAAAGCCGCACAATTTTATGAACAACGCATTTATGGATCTTGTCGGCCCCTCAACCACTTCTAGTCCGACCCCCAACATGATTTAACACTATATATGAGCAAAATCTAGCTTGGAGGTTGGTCAAGGGATAGAGGGTTCCCTAAAAGGCCCCTTGTTCACACTATGAACCAATTACATTTAGCCATGAATGGATGTTATAAATAAGAGCCATGAGTGTGCTAAGAAACCAAGATCTTCAAAGTATTGTTATGATGCAAGAATTCTTCTTTGAGAATCCTCTTTTCTCTTTGAAGCCTTCAAGAACCATTGCAATAGGCCATTCCACTCACCTCTTGAGGGAATAAGCATTGTTTTTCTTTACCATTTGTCATTTCTTCCATTGTATGGAGAGAAGAGCTCTCAATTAGGGAACTCAAGAACCCTCCCAAGGAGGAAGAGGGGACTCATAAGTCCCTGCCTTTCTCTACGATGTTTTGTCTACTAATCTATTGATCCATTGGTAGTAATATGTTGGTCATTGTTTGATTTTCATGGTTCTAAGTTTCTCAAGATTTCTAACATTTAATTCTTAGTTGTTTTTAGTTGTATTTCTTTGTTTTCATATGTGTTTTGTTTGTCTAACCCAGTCACAAACTTCTATCTTGTTTAGCAGGCTTATCTAAACATGTAAGTGTTGTTGTTTTGCTCACCCAAGTGACAAAACCAACACAACGCCCATCATGCCCATCACCAATACCATACTAGTACTGTACCAATACCAATACCATAGCAATACTATACCATACCAATACCATACCAATAACAATACCATACCAATACCATACTATACCATACCATACCATACCATACCATACTATACCATACCATACCACTATCAATACCATACTATACCATACCAATACCATACCATACCAATACCGATATCATACCAATACCATATCATTGCATACCATTCCATGCCATACCAATACCAATTTCAATCCCATACCATACAAATACCAATACCAATACCATACCATTGCATACCAATACCATACCATTGCATACCAATACCAATACCATTGCATGGAAATGGTATGCATACCAATACCATACCAATACCAATACCAATACCAATACCATACCATACCAATACCAATACCATACCAATAACACTACCATACGAATACTATAGCATACCAATACCATACCAATACCAATACCAATATGCATTACCAATACCAATACCAAAACCAATACCAATACCAATATGCATTGTCAATACCCTTATGTCTTTCCAATACCAATACCAATACCATTTTCAATACCATTGCAGACCAATGCAACCAATACCATTGCATACCAATACCAATACCATTGCATGCCAATACGATTACCAATACCATACCATACCAATACCAATACCAATACCATACCAATACCATACCAATACCATACTAATACAATACCATACCATACCATACCAATAACATACCAATACCAATACCATACCATTGCATACCAATAACAATACCAATACCATACCAATACCGTACCATTGCATACCAATACCAA
>ML804629.1:145370-177005 GCA_009831015.1 Picea engelmannii | reverse complement strand
CCCACCAGCTGGGTCCCTCCAGGTCCAAGAGGCAGTGAACCAGTCATCGCTTCCCCCGCCACTGCTTCTCGTCGGATCAGGGTCCGCCACTCTACTGGAACTCCCACGCACTGCTCCAGTACCATGGATGTGGGCCCACATGCCCTCAGGCACACCCTGTATAACCCGCTTGAAACGTCGATGCAGATCCTGTAACATGACCACGAAATCTCCCTGCGGATCTCTTGCTAGTCCCACACCAATGTCATCTCGTCGCCCCCTCTATCCAACCCTCAGCTCTATCAATGCCTAGCAAGCCGGCCCCTGGTGAGCCGACTCCTCGCCGCCCTATGCGTCTCGTCCTCGGGGTCCCACATGTGAAAAACAACACCATAGATAGTATCAACATCCATATACATATATAATCAATGTTATCTATCAAAATCACAAAACATAAAACTATAAAGACATACCTCATTGGTCCCAATCCTCCCCAGGAGGAAACACCATGTTTGGATCATGGCGAAAGTCCATACCCATGTATGGATACCTCAAGATAACCTGTGGCATATGGCACCACACTCGAGCCACCGTGGACATGAAATAATGGCCACCCTCCCTACCTCCATGTCATTCCAACACATGGACCCACCGCATCAGTCATGACTCTCATCGCCCCATGGGCTCTAGCAGGATCCTCGGGTGCAACAGAGGAACCCTCTCTAAAAACCAGGCCACCATAATGGACCCAAAAGCAAATTCACCAGAGTCGGCTCACTGACACCGGTTCAATTGTCCCATCATATTGGTGTGCATAAGAACACCCCATGCAAACAGGTCCCCATCCAAGACCTACTCCACTACACTCAGCTGATCCCCAATGATCTATTGAGTACCCAAGGATTCGTAGATCCTCACCACCATCATTGCAATACACTCAGTAAGGGGGTCATCAATGGCCTTGATGCAGATGACTGAACCCGACATAGGGTTCGGCCTAGTACAATGGCGAGCCGCCATGGTCTCCACCCGATCCTCCTCGGGCAGATGGGGCTCAACGGGTAGGGCCATCCCACGGAATGGGAGTCCCATCAAGAAATATACATCCTCTGTCGCAGAGAATTTCAATTGTTCCCCTCTAACTATGAAGCACTGCAGATCAATGCTCCACATCCCGATCAAATACTGCAGCAGCTGGAACTCCTGCGATCGTATCAGGGGGCAGTCGAAGAACTTGAGAAACTTGCAGGATGCCAAGTGTCTCTGCACGCCTGACTTCTCCCTCACCACCTCCCGTAACCGGTCCCAATCACGCTCTCTCCAGTGGACTGACATGTTGTTGTATACTATGTTGATCACCTGCATCCACACATAGACATTTGATCTGGCTCATCATCCAGCAAAAAGAATAAAAATATCAAAACTTACAAACCCTTAGCCTTGCCCACAGTGCACGACTTTCACCCAGACATGTGCGCACCTGTTCTTTAAACAATTGTGCACTAATGCACAACTGTCTAATAAAGAGTCACACATGAGTGCACAATTGTCAATTAGACAAGCACACATCTCATGTGCAACTTTCAGTCAGACATATACTCATCTCATGCACAACTGTTAGTCAGACAGGCACGCATCTCATGCGCACATGTTTTCCCAACCCTCGCGCCCACATGCGTGGCTGTGCCCAACACAACCACACATTATGTGCGGGAAATAGAGTTATACTTGCACACATATGCGTAGGTATTCCTCCTTTTCCCATGCACTGGTGGGCCCCTACCCTTAAAACCCCCTGTACGCCCCTCCGTACAACCCCTACCTACAAACTAGGAAATTCAACAGATTCATTTTGTTAGGACCGCTAACGTGTTTCTCACCACTCCCAGATCGATAGCCTCACGCTCCCGCAATCTCGAAATCTCCTCACAGCTAACTCAACAACTCAACAATAGTGACAGGTACAAATGAGGTGGCATTGTGGGCCCACCAACCATATATAGCCCCTTTTTTCCCAACTTCCACACTCTGTTACAGGAGCCCAGAGCCTCCATTTTACGATCTATTCTCAGCCACGGGATCCTGATCCCACCATCTACACATTCACATTCCTTGGGTCATCATCTGCACTTGGCCCCAGAGGAGCATTGTTTTCACGTCACGTTCAGGTACGCATGCTCACTTTCAATTTTATCAAATAGATGTTATATGTTCTTTATCATCAAATATTTTCCATGTCTGGTATTTGGTTTTCATGTGTGCAGGTACTTGTTCTGCAAGCTTACAACCCCTTTAGGTATATGTTCGACACTGGCATGTAATTGTTCCCTTTGTAAAATCAATTGCATATCCCAGTCAAAACCCTCTGACATTTACCTTTAGGGTCCCTACATTCGGCTCTGTAGTATCTTCACCTCTATCACATTTGGGTATTGTCATCCGATAACACTCTTCCCCACATGAGTTGTCCCATTCATAGTTCCCCCTAGCAACCTGACACTCATGTTGATTTTCACCCCCTAGGGATGGGAGTTCTTATAGTATTATGCACTTCCGAGAATGAACCCCATACTTCTTCTCATCATATTGCTATCCCAATGGAGTCCCAGGTCATATCATCTCGGTTCTATTGACTGCATCTTCGCAATTTCATTTTCCATCCATCTCATCCACTATCAGTTTTCCCAGCTGCAGATTGTTCTCCATTCATTTACCTAATACAGAAACCCACCCATGGGGCCCCCACCCTCCACCAGTTCTCTTTCACAAACTTGTGCCCTCACGGGCCAAGCCATCTTTCATTGGGGCACTCATTTCTGTATCTGTATACTCCACCCAAATTATTCTTTATTTCTTTGGCAATTTTAAAAATCCTTTGTTTCCAGCATATACATAGATTTTTCGTCGACATACTTAATGGCCTTCTTTTTTCTGGAAAAGCAACCCATGTCTCCCTTGGTTGGGGCATCCACCCTTTTGTTCACATTGACATCATTCACAAACCCTGAGAATCCCAAGTCCATGTACCCATGATCTCTGAGTTTGTCCACTTTGTTAGCCTCTGGTTCCATTTAACCCCATATCTAGTCGTCCCCCTGACACTAGATCCAATTTTACGGTTGCTGCCAATCATCCTTCAAAATTCCCCAACCAAGGGAAGTCTTGAGTCCCACATCATCTTGACTTCGTTCATGTTACCCGTCAGTACCTGATATCATCTATTACTTAGTGGATTTCACGAATCCCTTTGCATCTTGGAGTCACGCCTCCCTTCTTGTCGACATCAACACAGTTTCTAGAAGGGAGACAATATCTTGACTCTCATTACCTTTGCAATGAGGAGTCTTGGATGACACAGAGATAATCACCATTATTCGACTTCAACAAACTCTCATGTTACGGTGGGTCTTACTATGAGACTATTGCAGTTGTTTCATACCAACCAAAGACCTCTGAATTTGTTAGACCATAAATTCCTATGAGTCATAGATAATTCTTACAGTCGTCCTTGCCTCACTTCAGAGTCTATTCACCATTCAGAACTATCATCTACGATTATCAACTTCCCCTGAGGGCATTGCAGTTATCTACATCAACATCCATCTTCAGTTACATTCTCACATTTTGGTTTCATGACACGAGCATGGGGCATGCCTACCTCGTTTGTACACATATTTTATTTTTTCTCCCTAGAGAAAGGTTCGGGTCCCACAATTTTCCCTCTCCCTCCGGTGGATCTCTCTTGCAGTTCCTCTCCTCACTCTTCATTACAATGGCACTCTCAGCAAAAGAAACATTGATTTATTTCGACTATACGTATGCTCCTAACCTCACACATCAGGGGGCATCTGTTATCACTGAAAAACCGTCCGCAACATTGGACACAATGGTTGAAGAAACACATCAATGCCAACAACAACTAGTCCACCTACAACACCAAAGTCCATCAAAAGGAAAAAAACTATATAATTGGGTCAAAAATCAAAGTGCACAAATTCACCAAAGGAAGCGTGCGCACAGTGTGTAGTATACGCGAGCCAACACAACCATCAACGCGCACTATGTGTAAAATGCATGAATGTCTACGAGAAAAGCTGAACACTTCTATGAACGACGCATTTATGGATCTTGTCGGCCCCTCAACCACTTTTAGTCCGACCCCCAACATGATTTAACACTATATATGAGCAAAATCTAGCTTGGAGGTTGGTCAAGGGATAGAGGGCTCCCTAAAAGGCCCCTTGTTCACGCTATGAACCAATTACATTTTTCCATGAATGGATGTTATAAATAAGAGCCATGGGTGTGCTAAGAAACCAAGATCTTCAAAGTATTGTTATGATGCAAGAATTCTTCTTTGAGAATCCTCTTTTCTCTTTGAAGCCTTCAAGAACCATTGCAATAGGCCATTCCACTCACCTCTTGAGGGAATAAGCATTGTTTTTCTTTACCATTTGTCATTTCTTCCATTGTATGGAGAGAAGAGCTCTCAATTAGGGAACTCAAGAACCCTCCCAAGGAGGAAGAGGGGACTCATAAGTCCCTGCCTTTCTCTACGATGTTTTGTCTACTAATCTATTGATCCATTGGTAGTAATATGTTGGTCATTGTTTGATTTTCATGGTTCTAAGTTTCTCAAGATTTCTAACATTTAATTCTTAGTTGTTTTTAGTTGTATTTCTTTGTTTTCATATGTGTTTTGTTTGTCTAACCCAGTCACAAACTTCTATCTTGTTTACCAGGCTTATCTAAACATGTAAGTGTTGTTGTTTTGCTCACCCAAGTGACAAAACCAACACAACGCCCATCATGCCCATCACCAATACCATACTAGTACCATACCAATACCAATACCATAGCAATAATATACCATACCAATACCATACCAATAACAATACCATACCAATACCATACTATACCATACCATACCATACCATACCATACTATACCATACCATACCATACCAATATCAATACCATACCATACCATACCAATACCAATACCAATACCGATACCATACCAATACCATATCATTGCATACCATTCCATGCCATACCAATACCAATTTCAATCCCATACCATACAAATACCAATACCAATACCATACCATTGCATACCAATACCAATACCATTGCATACAATTGCATGGAAATGGTATGCATACCAATACCATACCAATACCAATACCAATACCAATACCATACCATACCATACCAATACCAATACCATTGCATGGAAATGGTATGCATTGGCAATGCTATGCATACCAATACCAATACCATTGCATGGAAATGGTATGCATTGGCAATGCTATGCATACCAATACCAATACCAAAACCAATACCAATACCATACCAATAACAATACCATATGAATACTATAGCATACCAATACCATACCAATACCAATATGCTTGCCAATACCAATACCAATATGCATTACCAATACCAATACCAAAACCAAAACCAATACCGATATGCATTGTCAATACCCTTATGTCTTTCCAATACCAATACCAATACCATTTTCAATACCATTGCAGATCAATACAACCAATACCATTGCATACCAATACCAATACCATTGCATACCAATACGATTACCAATACCATACCATACCAGTACCAATACCAATACCAATACCATACCAATACCATATCATACCATACCAATACCATATCATACCATACCAATACCATACTATTACAATACCATACCATACCATACCATACCAATAACATACCAATACCAATACCAATACCATACCATTGCATACCAATAACAATACCAATACCATACCAATACCGTACCATTGCATACCAATACCAATACCATTGCATACCATTGAACGACAATGATATGCATTGGCAATGATATGCATACCAATACCATACCAATACCAATACCATACCAATATCAATACCATACTATACCATACCAATACCAATACCGATACGATACCAAACCAATACCAATGCTATACATATACCAATACCAATACCATACCAATACTAATACCATACCAATACAAATACCAATACCATTACAAATACCAATACCAATACAAATACCAATACCATACCAATACCAATACGAGTACCAATACCAATACCATACTATGGCATACCAATACCATACCATTGCATACCAATACCATACCATTGCATACCAATACCAATACCATTGCATACCATTGCACGGCAATGGTATGCATACCAATACCAATATGCATTGCCAATAACCTTATGCCTTGCCAATACCAATACTAATACCATTGCCAATACCATTGCATACCAATACGACCAATACCATTGCATACCAATACCAATACCAATACCATATCATACCAATGCCAATACCAATACCATAGCATACCATACCAATACCAATACCATACCAATACCATACCATACCATACTAATACAATACCATACCATACCATACCACACCAATACCATACCAATACCATACCATTGCATACCAATAACAATACCATTACCATACCAATATCGTACCATTGCATACCAATACCAATACAATTGCATACCATTGCACGAAAATGGTATGCATTGGCAATGATATGCATACCAATACCATACCAATACCATACCAATATCAATACCATACTATACCATACCAATACCAATACCAATACGATACCATACCAATTCCAATACCAATACCATACCATACCATACAAATACCAATACCAATACCATACCAATATAAATACCAATACCAATACAAATACCAATACCAATAAAAATACCAATACCAATACCATACCAAAACCATACCATTGCGTACCAATACCATACCAATACCATACCATTGCATACCAATACCAATACCATTGCATAACAATACCATTGCATGACAATGGTATGCATTGGCAATGATATGCATACCAATACCATGCCAAAACCAATACCAATATGCATTGCCAATACCCTTATACCTTCCAATACCATTGCATACCAATATGGACAATACCATTGCATACCAATACCAATACCAATACCATTTAATACCGATACCATACCATACCGTACCATACCAATACCAATACCATACCATACCATACCAATACCTTACTAATACAATACCATACCGATAACATACCAGTACCAATACCAATACCATACCATACCATACCATACCATACCAATAACATACCAATACCAATACCATACCATTGCATACCAATAACAATACCAATACCATACCAATACCGTACCATTGCAGACCAATACCAATACAATTGCAAACCATTGTACGACAATGGTATGCATACCAATACCATACCAATATCAATACCATACTATACCATACCAATACCAATACGATACCATACCAATACCAATACCATACCATACAATTCCATACCAATACCAATACCAATACCAATACAATTGCATACCATTGTCATTGGCAATGATATGCATAACAATACCAATACCATACCATACCATACAAATACCAATACCATTGGCAATGATATGCATTGGCAATGGTATGCATTGGCAATGATATGCATACCAATACCATACCAATTGCATACCAATACCAATACCAATACCATACCATACCAATATCATACCAATACAATACCATACCAATACCAATGCCAATACCAATACCATACCATTGAATACCAATAACAATACCAATACCAATACCATACCAATATCATACCATTTCATACCAATACCAATACCATTGCATGGCAATGGTATACATTGACAATGATATGCATACCAATACCATTGCCAATACCATACCATACCATACCATACTAATAACATTGCTAATACCAATACCAATACCATACCATTGCATACCAATATCAATACCATTGCATGCCACAATGGTTTGCATTGGCAATGATATGCATATCAATACCATACCATACCAATACCAATACCAATACCATACCAATACTAATACCATAGCCAAAAATGCCCGACAGAGTGTTCTTGAAAATCGACCACATCTTCAGGAATTGCACTATGTCTCATTGACCAAAACCGTAGTGATGGAGATACTCCAACAAATGGTTTTTCGTTCTATGCAATGATAGCGTAGGGACCCCACTAGCTGAAAATCGATGCTCTTAATCCAATGCAACTGACGGTTCATGCATTTGAGTCCCGGTTTGACTTTTATCGTGAGTTGCAACTCGCCTCCTCAAGACATTTAGGGACATGTGGTCAATTTGGTCCAGGGGCATAAAATCCAAACCAAGTAGCATAACGGACTTCCATAAGCTCCTGCAAGTCTATTTGGCCAAGGCCCACACGACTACACTAGCAAAAAATACCCGACACAATGTTCTTGAAAATCGACCTCCTCTTCAGAAATTGCACTATGCCTCATTGACCAAAACCCTAGTGTTGGAGATACTCCAACAAATGGTTTTTTGATGGACGAAATGATAGCGTAGGAGCCCCAATAGCTGCAACCCGGTGTTTTGGATCCAATGCAATCGACGGTTCATGCATCCGAGTCTCGGTTTGAGTTTTTTCAATAGTTTCAACTCGTCTCCTCAAGCCATTCAAGGACATGTGGACAATTTGATATGGGGGCATAAAATCCAAACTGAGTAGCATAATGGAATTCTGTAAGCTCCCACAAGTTTGTTTTGTGAAGGCCCATGTGACTAGACTAGAAACAAACACCCCACAAAGTGCTCTTGAAAATCGACCCCATCTTCAGAAATTGCACTATGCCTCATTGACCAAAACCCTAGTGCCGTAGATACTCCAACAAATGGTTTTATGGTCGACATAATGATAACGTAGGGGCCCCACTAGTTGAAAACCAATGCTCTTAATCCAATGCAACTAATGATTCATGCATCTGAGGCTCGGTTTGAGTTTTATTGCGAGTTGCAACTCGCCTCCTCAAGCCATTTAGGGACATGTGGTCAATTTGGTCTTGTGGCATAAAATCCAAACCAAGTATCCTAAAGTACTTCCATAAGCTCCCACAAGTCTATTTGGCCAAGGCCCACATGACTACACTATCCAAAAACATTTGACACAGTGTTCTTGAAAATTGACCTCCTCTTCAGAAATTGCACTATGCCTCATTGACCAAAACCCCAGTGTTGCAGATACTCCAACAAATTGTTTTCTGGTCGATGAAATGATAATGTAGGAGCCGCAATAGTTGAGACCAGGTTCTTTGAATCCAATGCAACTGACAGTTCGTGCATCTGAGTCCCGGTTTGAGTTTTATCGATAGTTGCAACTCGCCTCCTCAAGTTATTCAAGGACATGTGGCCAATTTGGTTCGGGGGCATAAAATCCAAATCGAGCAGCATAACGGAGTTATGTAACCTCCCACAAGTCTGTTTGAACAAGGCCCATGAAACTACACTAGCCAAAAACACCCGACAGAGTGTTCTTGAAAATCGACCTCATCTTCAGAAATTGCACTATGCCTCATTGACCAAAACCCTAATGTCGGAGATAATCCAACAAATGTTTTTTGGGTCAACAGAATGATAGTGTGGGGGCCCCACTAACTGAAACCCGCTTCTCTAAATCCAATGCAACTGACGGTTTGTGCATCTGAGTCTTGGTTTGAGTTTTATCATGAGTTGCAACTCACCTCCTCAAGCCATTCAGGGATATGTGGCCAATTTGGTCCGAGGGCATAAAATCCAAACTGAGTAACATAAAGGACTTCTAATACCAATACCAATACCAATACCATACTAATACCAATACCATACTATACCATACCTAACCAATACCAATACCATACCATACCATACATAATTGCACCTAAAACGAAGGTTGAAGTCAATAGGGGTGATACAAATTGCTACATTTTTCCTAAGCCAACCATGGATAACTAAATGATGCAAAGGTACCAAAATATCAATATCTAGTTCAAACCCACACATCTATGAAACATCAATTCAAAAATATTATTAGATTTATCAAGCGTAATTAAAATCATGGAAGTGTTTGTATCCTGAAAATATTAAACAAGAATCCATGTGGTTGAAAAATCAATGATCATAAGAGTGGTCCAAGGTATCATTGTCAAGTGTTATATGTGGTGCTAGTAGGTAAGAATCAAATATATTTCTATAGGATATGGAGTCTAAGGGCGTGCTAGTGGAGTGGGTAGCTTAGGTAGGAAGTCAATAGGAGAACTAAACTGGAGAATAACGATACCATACCAATACCATACCAATACCAATACCATACCATACCAATACCAATAACAATACCATACCATACCATACCATACCATACTATACCATACAAATATCAATACCATACTATACCATACCAATACCAATACCAATACCATACCATACCATACCAATACCAATACCATACCATTTCATACCAATTCCAATACCAATACCATTGCATGGCAATGACATGCATTGACAATGATATGCATACCATTATAATACCAATACCATACCACTACCAATACCATACCATACCATACCAATACCAATACCATTGGCAATACCAATACCATTGGCAATACCAATACCAATACATTGCATTGACAATACCAATACCAATACCAATACCAATATGCATTACCAATACCAATACCAATACCAAATGCATTACCAATACCAATACCAATATGCATTGCCAATACACTTATGCATTTCCAATACCAATACCAATACCATTGCGTACCAATACCATACCATGCCATACCATACCATACCATACTATACCATACCAATATCAATACCATACTATAACATACCATAACAATACCAATACTACACCATACCATACCATACATAATTGCACCTAAAAAGAAGGTTGAAGTCGATAGGGGTGATAAAATTGCTACATCTTTGCTACATTTTTGCTAAGCCAACCATGGATAACTAAATGATGCAAAGGTACCAAAATATCAATATCTAGTTCAAATCCACGCATCTATGAAACATCAATTCAAAACTCTGATTAGATTTATCAAGAGTAATTAAAATCATGGAAGTGTTTGTATCCTCAAAATATTAAACAACAATCCATGTGGTTGAAAAATCAATGATCATAAGACTGGTTCAAGGTATCAATGTCAAGTGCGATATGTGGTGCTAGTAGGCAAGAATCAAAGATATTTCTAGAGGAGATGGAGTCTAAGGGCATGCTAGTGGAGTGGGTAACTTAGGTAGGAAGTCAATAGGAGAACTAAAGTGGAGGTTATCCGAAGGACGATTAAAATAAGGTATAGCATGAAATAATTTTTCATCATCATCGAAATTAATGGTTAATGAGGCAAGAGCACTTTCACACATGGGAAAAGAGAGTGGATTGGTGGCTCCCAAGTGTGAAGCTACAATATCAATTTTCAATTCTAAGTTGTTCAAAGGATTCAAAGACTCATACTCTATCAGTGGAGGTTGTGCAAATGGTGGTAGTGGTCACATTATGAATTTTTGATTTAGATCATGATCCAACCAAACTGCAGGGATAGATTGTGAATGAACTACTAAAGATGATACATTGTCTTGAGTAACATGTAGTTGATAACTACAACATGTGATTGGATCAATGGTGTGTTGGGTTATGAAAAAGGTACAAATATCCTCCTTATTCACACAGTTTGTGATACAATCTTGAGTGTCTTTTCTGTTAATTAGGGATAAATATAATGGAAAATAATTAATATGTCTTCTAGTGATATTACTGAAGTCATGATGAATGAATTCTAAAATGCGGTTGGAATTGTTTGATTTTGTTACAGGATTGGTTAAATATTGTCAACACCGAAATAACAAAGGATATATTGAAGATGTGTGATCCATTGGAGGTTAACGACTTTTGGCGCAAAAGCAGTTTTAAAGATGATTCGGTTTTCTATATTGTAACTTTATAATAGTAAATCAATCCTGAGGATCTTCCGATCCTTAGGATGGCTTGATTTACTCAGATTATTGTATATATAGAGGATAATAGATCCTAAAAGATAATAAAAGAATTACGTTCAAGTATTCAGACTCAGAGTTACTCTTCACAAGACATTTTTGTGAATGATGTACCAGCTATGAAGTTAATAAAAGATTTGATCATTTTCACCATTTCTATATATTGAGTTTCTCGTAGCAGTGCTTCTAAGGACCAAGGGCCTAGTCTAAAGGAGCTACTGTTTCAGTTGTAATTGTATCAGTTTGATTTCTGTTTTACGATTCAATCCCCTTTCACAATAGTTAAGATGAATGCATAAGTGTGTTAATGATTCCATACGGGTTGCATACAGAAGATATATATCTCTCGAGTGTTAATGATTGCTGATTCCAATTTCCATTACTATAGTTTTCTTCTTGACAGTTCCTCACATTTTCATACGCGTTGTTCCTTTTACTTAAGATTCACATTAGTTGTTCCTTTCGAATAGGTTACAATTGATGTTCCTTTTAGTTAAAGTTACGATTTTCATTTCTTTCCATTCAGTTATGATTGTTGTTCCTTATGATTAGATTACAATTGCAGTTTATTTCTATTAGAATAGTTTGCTATTTCCTTTCCAACAATTCAATTCCTAGTTAATAGTCAATTCTACAAGTCTTTACTCAAATTCAATCATTGCTTTTTAGTTAAATGAATTTAGCAGGTTATCTAGTTCCTTTAATTTCACAGTATGTTAGCAATTAGATTTCAATTCTATTAAGTAAGATCTTAATCTTAATGAACATTTGAGGAACTTGATTGTGGATAAACTCAAGTTTTCTTTAGCTATGAAATTTTAGCCTCTACAAGCTATCTGCATAGACTTTGCTGATGTTCTTGAGATAAAAGACGAATCCTCAGGTTGATAAATTAATGTTAAAACTAAGGATGTTTTAGGACATATTTAGAGCCCAACATTTTGGCACCGAAGCCAGGGAGAATGTCAAAGGTAGCATAGATTCTGCCTCTGGAGGACGAGGTAATGAAGACGGAAGGTAAGAACCTATGCAGGGAATAAGTAAGATGCTTATGCCAACGCCTATCTCCAGCTGACACATTAAGAGGTTGCATAGGTGTTTTCTTTCTTGAATTTATTTTTGCGTGAAGTGTGTATGAATAAGAAGAAAGATCTTGAAAAAACAAAAACCCCACCAAAAAATACCAAAGCCCAGGGCCCGGTGCTCCCTGGGAGAAGCACTTTCATAGACGACATCATTCGAAAAGCCGAATCTCAAGCTTCGGTTGGACCTAGGAAAGGATCTACCCGAATCCCTCAGGAAACAGTCTCACATACTACAACCCACACTGAGATTCATAACAAAACTGAAGGGACTGAGCAAAGCTTTCAGAGCACAAATCTTCCACCTCTCACCCCTTTAGAAGAGGGAAATTCTCGTAATCTGGAGGAAGGTGAAGGAGAAACCAGCGGGGTTGCCAAGGCAGATCCATCACCACCCCCTGATCCTGAATCTCCTAAGAAAGGAGAAGGCTTACCTAAAATCCCAGATAGAGGGAGTGCAATCAAATTGAGGGAGTACAATCAAATCCCCTAGAGGGTTAGATAATCAAACACCTCGAATAAAATACCTAGATCAAGAAATCCCTGAAGAGTTATGGCACATTTTCGATCAAATGGCACAACCAAATCAACAACATCCCCAGACTTCCACATTGGAATATCCGATAGTTGATCCAATTGCCAATGCCCCCATGAAGGCAATTCCCCTACAAAACCTACCAACCTTTCATGGATTGATCTCAGAAGACCCGTACACATTCTTATTTGAATTTGATGTCCTATGTAGAGGGTATGATTACACCTTTGAACCCCCAAAATTAAAATTGTTCCCCTCCACTTTGAAAGGAGCAGCTCTATGTTGGTTTATGGGATTAGGGGGCGGAACTATAAATTCATGGGATGAGATGAAACATGCCTTCTTGACAAAATATCACGATTCTTGTAGAACCAGGGACTTAAAAGATGAAATCTTTCAAATGTTTGCAAAAGAAAATGAATCATTAGAAGAATATGTTGAGAGATTTCAATATAATTTACAAATATCACCCTATGGTGCATTACCAGGTGAAGTACTTAAGGAAACTCTGATTAAGGGTATGAAAGATAAATGGGTAGAAACATTGAATCTAATGGGAAAGGGTGACATTTATCAAGAAAATTATGATAACATCATTCAATTGTGTATCAGGGGCTCATGAGGAAGCACATGGACGAGGTCAGGAATGCAGACTTCCCTCACCAGAAGTAACAATACTACAAGCGGGGGTGTCACGTGAGCTGAAGTTGGTAATCTATTAGAAGATTTCAAAATAGATATTCTGAGCACTCTGACTACACAATTGGATGTATTGCAGGCCAAGTAGAAAAAAAACAGAAGCAAAACATACTTTGGCCATATTGTGCCACAGATGCAAAAGAAAACATGGTCCAAGGGATTGCCCTTTGGATGTGGTTCAGGTTTGCACTATATGCGCCAAGGATCACAACACAGAACAATGCCCATCGCTCCCTGGACTGAAAGTGTCTTTAGAGAAGCGGAAGAAGAAACAAAGCCGTTATATCTGTTGTCTCAGCGTCATCAATGGAAGAACTGACCTTCAAATACACTACAAGACCCTTTCTCTCTCTTTCCTGGACAGTATAATCAACAACAAAATTCAGGTAACGCATGGCAGGGCCAACAGTTTACTAATCAAAACTGGCAACCCCACCAATACCCACCTACAAATCCCACTTGGCCAAACCAGTCTGCTGCAAATCCTATCTGGAAGAATCAACCAACTGCAAACTCTACTTGGCCTAACTCACAACATCCCACCTCACCTTGGAAAAATTCAAATAACCTCTACCCTTCACAATGGCCCAATACGACTTCCCAAAACCCAAATTGGAACCAGAATTGGCAGTGCCCCATGGGGGTAAACAATCAACCCATAGGAATGGCCCCTCAAACCCAACCCATGTTGCAATCTCCACTCCAACTACCCCAAAACCCGCAATCGCAATTTCACCCCCAATTACCAGCCCAACCTCACCCAAATCCTAATAATAGACAGGCTTAGCTCGTCCAAATTATGGAGAACGACGAAGGGAAACCAACTCGGTAGGGTGAAAAAAACTCCGATTGAGATCGGGGTGTATAATCTCTCATGAAGAAAATAACGTTTCTCAAGAGAAGGAGAATGAAAAACAACCAACAATAACACCCTCGACTGTGGTAATAACGGAAGAAATCAAGCAGGGGGGAAACACAGTCGAATCATGAGATCCTGATAAGGATGCAACTCCTTCCCCTTCGTTCCCCGAAATATTGACGATATCAAAACCTGCCGAATATCCCAACTTTGACATTGTAGAGGAACTCAAGAATTCATATGTCAAGATTCCACTCCTGTAGGCACTACAATATATTCCAATTTACACAAAAACAATCAAGAAACTATGTGGAAGGAAGCCTGTTAGGAAGATAAAAAATTCATCATCGACAGTTTGTGTAGTAGGAGCCTTGTCTGATCTAATTCTTGGTAGACAAGAACCAATCAAATATGCAGATCCAGGGAATCCCATAGTAACAGTTCAGATCCATGGTTGTTCTTTTCCAAATACACTAGTTGATTTGGGAGCAACCATCAACATCCTGACTATGCAAACTTGCAATACCCTGGATTTTGACTCCTTCAAACCCACCGCAATCATGTTACAATTGGTAGATCGATCGGTGGTTCAACCAATTGGCACATTACATGATATAGCCATCTCCGTCGACTCTTGGGAATATCTGACGGATTTCCTCATCATCAACCCAAGAAGTGGATTTGAAGGGAATCCATTAATACTGGCTAGACCATGGCTTGCAACAACAGATGCATACATAACATGCCGAATGGGTAATATGACAATCGCTATAGGAGGTATCACAAAGAATCTCATCTTATATCCTCCTGCCAAGCCAAGCCCAAATTTCGTATATCCACAATTGCCACCACCATGATATCCAGAAAAGGATTTCAGAGCCCCTCTCACGCTGGAAGAAGCCCTCAGACTTAAAAACCAGCTAGAGGATGATGTAATCAATGGGTTTATTAATAGCCCAACCACCATGAGAAACCCAACCTGCCAGATGCTCTAAGTTGTTCTAGACTGTGAAGAACAGGGAGACCCGCTGGAAGATTTAATGGAACAACAAATTCCAACTACAACTGTTCATAACAACAAATTCTTCGAGATTGCACCAGGGAGGTCTCTAAACATCAATGCCAATTTAGATGAACAACAACAACAAAAACTAATTCAAGTCCTCTCCAAATACCAACAAGATTTTGCATGGGAGTATTCTAATATGAAAGGTATTGATCCGCAACTCTGCACACACCACATTTATATTGAAACATATGCTTGACCTATCCGACAGCCGTAGAGAATACTGAATCCCCATCTCAGGGATATTGTTAGGGAAGAATTACAAACGCTGTTGGATGTAGATTTTATATACCCTATCTCAGATAGTCTACGGGTTTCCCCATTAGTGATCGTCCCAAAGAAAAATGGGAAATGGAGGATCTGTGTTGACTGCAGGGAACTTAACAAATCCACTCAAAAGGATAATTTCCCCTTACCTTTCATCGATCAGGTCCTGGATACTCTGGAAGGAAAGAAATTCTTTTCTTTTCTAGACGATTTTAGTGGCTACAATAAGATCCAGATCACCCCAGAAGATCAAGATAAAACTACATTCACCTGGCCCTGGGGTACCTTTGCATACAAAGTATTTCCCTTTGGACTATGTAATGGTCCAACCACATTCCACATGGCCATCCTGAGCATATTCAGTGACCTGATTAGTGAAGGGCTTGAAGTCTACATGGATGACTTCACTGCTTATGGTAACAACTTCGACCAAGCACTGAATAATTTGGAGAAGGTACTGGAATGATGAATTGATAACAGGCTATGTCTAAGCCACGAAAAATGTCACATGATGATGACAAAAGGTGTGGTACTAGGGAATTATATTTATGCAGATGGAATTAGAGTAGATCCAACAAAAATAGAGGTAATTCTTAATCTACCTACACCACACAAACAAACAGAGGTACGTAGTTTCCTTGGCGCTTCTCGATACTATCGTAGATTTATGGAAAATTTTGCAAGAACCCCTGCACCTTTACATGATCTGACTAGTAATGTGGAGTTTCAGTGGTCTGACAAGTGTGATGTGGCATTTGCAGGACTCAAAAAGCCGATATCAACAACACCAGTGTTGAGGGGACCAAATTGGAAAATACCATTTCACATCTCCACCGATGTATAAGATATTTCCATAGGTGTCCTCCTTGGACAGGAAGAAGATAAGAAACCTTATGTTATTTATTTCATTAGCAAGAATTGTACTCCAACTGAACTTAATTATACAGTAACAAAAAAATAATTTTTAGCTGTTATACACGCCATCAATAAATTTTGTCATTATATAACAAGCTATCCTGTTATTTTGTATACTGATCATTATGCTATTAGATATCTAGCTAATAAACCGATCACTAATGAACGGGTCACTCGATGGTTATTACTCTTGCAGGAATTTGACATCACCATCAAATATCGACCTGGGAGAGAAAATCTTGTCGCATACTTCCTATCCCGCATACCCAAAACAAATGACTCCTTAACAGTTGAAGATCAATTTCCAGACGAGAATCTGTTTGCCGTTACCACAAAGACACCTTGGTACGCTGATGTGGAAAATTATCTGGTAGCGGGAAGATTATCGACACATCTATCATCAAGGGAAAGAAAATTGATCTTCCAGCGTAGCGCATGATTCGCTTGGATCAACAGATATCTCTTCCACACAAGAGCTGATCTCCATATCCGCAGATGTATACGAGATGAAGAAATCTACGACATACTAAAGGCAAGACATGACAAACCTTGTGGTGGGAATTTTGTAGACCACAGGACTGGACACAAAATTTTACAGATGGGTTACTATTAGCCCTCAATATTTAGATATGCGAAGAAATACGTCCAGACCAGCGACAACTGTCAGTGGATGGGAAAACCAGGTCAAGCTGATGAAATTCCCTTGAAATCACAAATAGTCGCAGAACCATTTGAAAGATGGGCACTAGACTTCGTCGGCCCCTTCAATCCAAAGTCAAATCAGAAGGCCTATATTCTAGTAGCTACAGACTACATGACTAAATGGGTAGAGGCAGAAGCCCTACCAAATGAAACAAAAGAGGTAGTCATCAAATTTCTGTTCAAATTATTTGTACGCTATGGACTACCGAGGGAAGTAATCACTGATGGGGGGTCACAACTTACATCTCATAGAATCACCACCACCCTTGAAAATGATCATATTAAGCACAAAGTAACTTATCCATATCACCCACAGGCAAACGGGCAAGTAGAAAGAACAAATAAGGTCCTGGAGGCAATCCTGACAAAGACTGTCTCAACAAACCGACATAATTAGGTTACTGAGCTTCCAAATGCCTTATGGGATTATCGAACAACATGGCATAACACCACTGGCTACTCTCCCTATCACCTAGTCTATGGAAAAGAACCCATCTTCCCAATCGAGTTTGAGATTAAAACCCTAAGGATGGCCCATGAAATTCAATTGGATCTAACAACGACACATAAACAATGCCTTCAACAACTCAACAAATTGGATGAAGCATGCCTATATGTTGTGGAGCACACAACTGTTATTCAACAACAGAGAGTGGCCTGGAACGACAAGCATATCAAGAATAAATCATTCAAGAAGGCTGATTGGGTGCTTCTCTATGACTCTATATTTCACGATTTTTCGGGAAAGTTACAGACACGGTGGCCAGGTCCATATGAAATTGAGGAAGTCCATGATAATGGAACGATCACTTTAAGCACCATTGATGGCTCTCGATCTCCATTTCTGGTTAATGGGCACCGACTACGACTTTACCATCATCTGCCTTCAAAAGAATCTTTCTACTAGGAAGCAAGTAAAGATCCTACCGTTCAAATTTTGGCTGGCTGGGAAGGTAACCCAGCTACCCCAACTCCATAAATGATGAATTTTGTTGACACTGTACATACTGTATATAGGTTTCATTTAGTATTAGTTTTTCTTTTTCCTTTCATTTGTTTTTGAAGAGATAGGGAGGATAACTGTAATCAACACAATTATCACTCTTTTATGTTTCACACTCTTGCTTTATCCTATCACGCGGACCCAGTCTTTCACATAAAATTGAATATGTTGTACTCTGCAGTAGTAATAGGGTAACCATAATGAACACATGCCATCAACATACCATCCCGTACTCGATTCTAAAATAAATTGACCCATAATAATTGAATGAATTTAGTTGATGACTAATCAACCTTAGATTCAACAAGAGAAAAAATGTTTCCATGGGGAAGTTTCCAAAATCATCCATTGATATGGTTAAAAATTAACGATTGTTGTTCATTTGAAAAGAACAACTGTTGTTCCTTCGCATGATTGTTTTTCATTTAAAAGGAACAATTGTTGTTCCTTCACGCGATTATTGTTCGTTTAAAATGAACAATTGTTTTTCCTTCGCACGATTGTTGTTCATTTAAAAGGAACAACTGTTGTTCCTTCGTGCAATTGTTGTTCAATTGAAAGGAACAACTGTTGTTCTTTCACGCTATTGCTGTTCAATTGAAAGGAACAACTGCTGTCCCTTCTCGTGACTATTGTTCCTTCTTGCGACTGTTGTTCCTTCTCATAACTTGTTGTTTCTTTAAAAGAAACAACTACTGCTCCTCCTGCGTTCTTCCTTATTGTCGTTCCTTTCTGTCATTGTTGTTCAAACGCTAGCCATTCCTTTGGGGTATGCCTTTCATCAAATAATTTTCACCAACACTATTTCTAACTGTCATCACAATGATCTGTCATTATTTTGTGGATTATCTCCCATACCTTGTCAAATTATTTTTGGATTAATCTCTTCGAAATATCTTAAACCTTGTTCATAATCGGTCACCACCATAATTTGTTTCTTTTTCCTATATACATACAAATATACCTGAATGATATTTTGCCTTCATATTATAAAGTGTCTTAAGCATGCTTTTACTTGGCATATTTACACTTCCTTAACACCATCCTTTACTCTTAAGGAGTAGATGATCCTCCCTTAATACACCTCTAAAAAAAAAAAAAAGCAATAAAATTTTTCCCACAAAGAGTAGGGGGTCTCATCACGAGCCAACCTACCACGATCATAGGATACTAACATAAGTGACATTCCCACTATGGCTACCACACCGGGGCAATGGCCTTTGACATTTTCTTTTGTCAAAGGACAAGAGGTCTCATCAAGAGCTGGCTTGTTCACTTAAGTTACAATCTAGTGAGTGGAATTATCATCATCTGGCTACCAAACTAGGATAATGGTCTTTTTCCGGGAAAAGACGATTCAAATATTTAAAAAAAAATAAAAATAATAATCATAAGGAACAAAGATAAGTAATAAAATATTTCCACAAAGAATAGGGGGTCTCATCATGAGCCAACATACCACGATCATAGGATACTAACTTAAGTGACATTCCCACTATGGCTACCACACCAGGGCAATGGCCTTTGGCATTTTTCTTTTGTCAAAGGACAAGAGGTCTCATCACAAGCTGGCTTGTTCACTTAAGTTACAATCTAGTGAGTGACATTATCATCACCTGGCTACCAAACCAGGATAATGGTCTTTTTTGGGAAAAGATGTTCAAGTATTTATTAAGGATACAGGCTCATCTATGGGTTAAAAGGAAACCCTGTCGAGGCTATGGATGCCTGCTGGCAGCGTTGGCTCTGCCTGTGGTATGGAAGTTTATCTCAAAAATGCCAAGTTTCTGTGTACCTCTAGATTTCCTTTATTCAAATAATAAGGCTATCATATCAGTTATACTCAATAACTTGGGAAAAGTAACAATATTATGATGTGTGGAATATTATTTTTTTTAATGAACATATTTAATTTATTTTTGGTTTATTTATCCATAAAACATTTTTTAGCATTGGTATAATAAATTCGAAATTCCCACGAAAGAGGACTATCATTTAATGATTTCCGATTTAAAGTGATTTTTGAAAATTATATGTGATTAGTTCCCATCGGTGGCGACAATGCAATTATTACCTCTCACCGGAAATACCTACACTCATTACATACGCCTACGCTGACGATCGAGGATGACCTCCACATTAATGAGGGGAGTGGATGCTCGACACACTTTCCGATAAGATGCAATGATTGTAATAAATGGAAAACCCACATTCTTATACACTTGTTGTTCATCGATATTTTCTATTTTTGGCAATTATTCCTCCAAGCTGGTCTAACCAAATTTGCAACTAGGAACGATAGTCGTTCTTATTTTCTCACAGAGATATAGGTGGCGGAAGCGTGCACAGGGAGCCAACATTACTACAGGTAACAAAGGAGGCAAGATAAATCCTACACCGCTTAGGGTGGACAGAGTACTTCAACCGTTTGCAAGGGTTTGATACAAACATCACGCTTGAATTCTTTCAGAATTTGTAGGGAGAAATATCCATAGTTCGGGACATACGAATTCCAGTTACTCTGGAAATCGTAGCAAAGGTTACATGTCTCCTTAACATGAGCATTCAATGGGTAGGAAGATATACAACACTCAAGGAAGCTGTAGAATCTTTCGTAGACCCTGGAGAACAGTTAGACAAAAAGGGAAAGGGACTTAACCCTAACACCCTTAGTGAACCATGGAAAGAACTGGCAGGGGTAATTCAGAGGTACATCACTTGCGATGGACGATACGATGTAATCCGACCAATCCACCTCAAACTACTAGCGACACTCAAACAACGATTAGTAATCAATCTACCTTTCTTCCTAAATGCCATGTTACATGAGGTTGCCTTAAGAACACAGAAGTCTAAGGATCCTGTTACTATTATCAACCATCATGGATTAATTAAATTGATAGTAAGTAAGGCACTGAGTCAAACCCAATTGACCTGGGATAATCTTATTGGGGCCAATACACCTCTACAACTGGAACAACCTAAATTATGTCATGAAAACCCATTACAAGAAACTAAAGAGATACAAGGAGAGGAGGTCATTGCCCAAATGGAATTTTCAGCTCCTTAACCCGAAGTCAAGGTAGATCTTGTTCAAATGACAGAGGTTCAGACCTCACGGACATAGGCTCAGACCTCACAGGCAAAAGCTCAAACCCCACAAGTAGGGCCACTAACCAGAAAGAGAAAAAGAGAAATGGATGCTCCTAAAAGACCCATTGAGAGAACTAGGAGAAAAAAACAAACAAGAAACCCTGAAGAAATTCAGAACACAACAGAGCAGACCTTACAGGAAAATGACCAGGGTATTGAGCATACATAACAAAATTCACAGGGAAACAATTAAGAAGACACCCAGCTAGCATCATAGCATATGATAGAACAATGCTTGAAAATCTATGAAGAAGAAATAGCTCAGGTTTTAGGGAGCTTAGGAGCCTCACTTGACAGAGATAAATCAAAAGGATATCAAGAATGAGCCTCTTCTTCAAATCCTGCTGAAAATTTCCCTGATATAGAAATGTCATTTCCCGAGGACACAACATATGAAGAACCACATCCTGAGGCAAGAGGCCCTCTTGAACAAACATATCACTTGGAAGTAACATAAGAACAACTACCTACTGATGAGAATAAGGAAGACCTTGAGACTCCTCACAAACAGAAAGCAGGAAAAATCCATAAGAAAATTAGAAAGATGAAAAAGGAGAACAAGTTGTTAAAGAGAAAGGTTAAAAGGTTGAAGCATTAAAACTAAATGTTGGCAAACTCAGAGTAATTATTAAAGAATTGAGGAAGAAGTTAGAACAAGCAGATAAGGCCCACCAAAGAAATAAAAACAAAAAGTCTAGAGTGCAGGGAAGAAACCCTCTTCTTAAAAGAACGATCACCACAAACTAGGGATCCCTTCAGGTTCAGGAATTTATTTGCAACTACCTACAGAGTAGAAAGGTATTCTAGACTACTCTTGGAGGAAGGACCTGCTTGGATTGGATGCAGGTATAATCCCCCTATCCTCTGGTTTCCTCCAGAAAGTTACCAGAAGGATTATCAAATTAACAAGAAAAGGGAGGATGCTGCTTTTGAAGAGATAAAAAGAAGTTATGGGTTCAAGAGACTTGGTGAACCAACTTTCCCTCCTTACAACATCACTTCTTTACATGTAATATCTCAGCTTGCATGAGGACATGCAAGAAGGTAAGCCGGGGGGTATGTTGGGTTATGAAAAAGGTGAAAATATCCTCCTTATTCACACAGTTTGTGATACAATCTTGAGTGACTTTTCTGTTAATTAGGGATAAATAGAATGGAAAATGATTAATATGTCTTCTAGTGATATTACTGAAGTCATGATGAATGAATTCTAAAATGTGGTTGGAATTGTTTGATTTTGTTATAGGATTGGTTAAATATTGTCAAAACCAAAATAGCAAAGGATATCTTGAAGATGCGTGAGCCATTGGAGGTTAAGGACTTTTGGTGCAAAAATAGTTTTAAAGATGATTTAGTTTTCTATATTGTAACTTTATAATAGTAAAGCAATCCTGAGGATCTTCCTATCCTCAGGATGGCTTGATTTACTCAGATTATTGTGTATATAGAGGATAATAGATCCTAAAAGACAATAAAAGAATTACGTTCAAGTATTCAGACTCAAAGTTACTCTGCACAAGCTGCTTTTGTGAATGATGTATCAGCTATGAAGTTAATAAAAGATTTGATTGTTTTCACCATTTCTATATACTGAGTTTCTCGTAGCAGTGCTTCTAAGGACCAAGTACCCAATCTAAAGGAGCTACTATTTAAGTTGTAATTGTATCAGTTTGATTTATGTTTTACGATTCAATTCCCTTTCACAATAGTTAATACAAATGCATAAGTGTGTTAATGATTCCATATGGGTTGCATACAGAAGATAGATATCTCTCGAGTGTTAATGATTACTGATTCCAATTTCCATTACTGTAGTTTTCTTCTTGACAGTTTCTCATGTTTTCATATGCATTTTTCCTTTTACTTAAGATTCACATTAGTTGTTCCTTTCAAATAGATTACAATTGTCGTTCCTTTCAGTTAAAGTTACAATTGTTGTTCCTTTCCATTCAGTTATGATTGTTGTTCCTTACGATTAAATTACAATTGCAGTTTCTTTCTATTAGAATAATTTTCTATTTCCTTTCCAACAATTCAATTCCTAGTTAATAGTCAATTCTGCAAGTCTTTACTCAAATTCAATCATTGCTTTTCAGTTAAATGAATTTAGGAGGTTAGCTAGTTCCTTTTCATTCATATCATGTTAGCAATCAGATTTCAATTATGTTAAGATCGATCTTAATCTTAGAATCTTTAAATGAACATTTGAGGAACTTGATTGTGGATAAACTCAGGTTTTCTTTAGCTATGAGACTTTAGCCTCTACAAGCTATCTGCATAGACTTTGCTGATATTCTTTAGATAAAAGACGAATCCTCAGGTTGATAAATTAATATTAAAACTAAGGCTGTTTTAGGACATCTTTAGAGCCCAACATGGTGGATCACTGTTTAGGCCCAAAATGGACACATTTTGACCAGATTTAGGTGCAATCCTTGGCGTTTTGTGCGCCCACTAAGGAACCCATAGTTGATTACATTTAGGAGATAAATCACCGCTAAAGTAGGCGTAGTTGGCTCCCACTTTAGTGTCGACTGATATATAAAACCTAAAAAATGCATATACCCGCGGGCAAGGGGACGAATATGACATTTTGAGGGGAAGAATTACAAAAACACAAATTGGGATTTTTCTATGGCGAATGGAGAAAGATTGCGACATGTCCAACTGAATTCCCTTCTACATTTCAACTCGAACACAATTTGAGTGATTTCCAAGGTGAATGGAGATAGAGCGCGACAGTCCAAGTGAATGTATTTATGCATTTTGACTCCAACACGATTTGGGTGTTTCTTAGGTTGACTCCAACACGATTTGGGTGTTTCTTAGTGTTATCATTGAAATTTCGTTCGCAACATCTCAAGAAAATGATTACAGAAATAAAACAATGCCAAACAACTATTAGTTCACCTGCATCACCAAAATGCATTACCAAAAGACAAAAACTATACAATTGGGCAAAAATTGACATGTGAAAACTCACTAAAGGAAGGGCGTGCACAATGCGTGGGCCAAAGAAGCCCGTAGAGCGCACAATGCACCATATGCATGATTGTGTACGAGAAAAGCCACGCACTCTTGTGAATGATGCATTTCCGGTTCTTGTCAGCCCCACAACCACTTATGGATCAACTCCCAAGTTGATTTGACCTTCAGATATGAGCTAAATATGAATGGGGGGTTGGTCAAGGACCAAAGGGTGCCCTAAAGGGCCCCTTGTTCACACTAAGAACCAGTTGAATATTGCCTTGAAGAAATGCTATAAAAGGAGTCCATGGGTGCACTAAGAAACCAATATCTTCATAGTATTGTTATGCTGCCTTAGTTCTCCCTTGAGAATCCTCTTTTGTCCTAGGATCATTCTAGCATCATTCCAATAGGCAATTCCACTCACCTCTTGAGGTAATAGACATTGATTTCCTTCACCATTTTTCATTTTCTTCCATTTGTAAGAAGTTCTCTCCATTAGAGAACTCAAGGGCCCTCCCAAGGAGGAAGAGGGGACTCATAAGTCCTCATTTTTCTCTACGATTTTTTGCCAAATAATATAGTTATCCATTGGTGGCATAATATTGGTCATTGGTTGATTGTTTATGGTTCTAAAAGTTTTTTATGCATTCTAGTTTTATTTCCTTAGTTGTTTTAGTTTGTTTAGTTGTTTATTTCATGTGTTTGGTTTGTTTAACCCATGCACTAACCTTTGTCTTGTCTAGTAGGCCCAACTAGGCATGCAAGTGCCCTTATTTTTCTCACCCAAGTGACAAAACAAACACAACAGATTGACGACAATATTGGGGAAATGTATCAATTTCCACCCTATTTGGGATTAGAGAGAACTTCTATTTAATCCATTTGTGTTGCAGGTACCAAAACCGACCTAGCCTTACATGTCAAGAGCCAAGTTTTGAGCTGGAGGAGGAGAATTTCACTCAAAATCCCCCCTCAGACGTGTATCAGAACATGCACGAGTATTTCATCCCACAAACGCGCACTCAACGCACTATGCACCCAAAAGGATTTTTTTCTCTGTGCACTGTGCACCCAAAAGGCTTATTTTCTCTGTGCATTTTGCGCACTATGCACCCACTGCTCCTCTGTCTGAACTATAACCCGCACACATTTCCAGAGTTTCAAAATTGTAAGGATTTTTGTGATAATTTGAAGGCCGCTAGCCTTCAAAATTTTGCTTTCATGCAAATTGTAAATGCACTCCACTTAGAATCCTTTCCCATATGAAAGGTTAGCTAAACATAGGCACTTAGGGGGTAAAAATAACCATATATTCTCCTCTTTTTCTTTGGTTTCCACATGGATGGTTTGTTTGGTTTGTAAAAGTTAAATTGAGGTTATTGCTATCACATATAAAAACATTTGCATTGGGACAAAAAATCAACTTTGATCATTGAGTATGCTCTTCTCTCGCACCATAGTGCGATCTTGAGAACCATAAAGGTGGTTAAGGGGACATTTCATCTCCTTTAGCAAAAATATTTAAGAGAGGACAAAGCCCCCCTAGGGCCCCTGATAGTTTCTTTTTGAAATCATCTTAAATTTGTAAGGGCCCATACATGCCCAGATGTTGCAAACTTAGGATAGTTTCTTGAAATTGATTTCTTAGTTTACATCACTAGGAGAGTTTAAAATATCAAAGTAATGGGCCCATACATGCCCACATGCTTGCAATATAGGATAGTTTTTCAAATCTTTCTTAGAGTAAACAACATTATGGAGTTTAAAGGATTGGTAAGGAACCATATGTCCACATGCTAGTTCTTTAGGGATTTTAGAATTCCGCAAGGTTGTACCAATGACTCTTAGTAAGATAGGTAACAAATATTTGTAAGGACCACATGAAGTCCACATGTTGCAAATCCACACCTAACTTATTAAAATTTGGCACATTTTATCACTTGCTCACACACAAAGTCACTCCTCACTCACATAATTTCCATCTCGAATTGTGGAGGTTGAAGTAGGTTTTCTCCAAAGGAATTATGAAACGTCCCACTATTTCTTGAAGAAATTATCCACACCCACTTAATTCAAACGAGATTGGTTCACACCCCCAATCTCTCAGCCCAACACATCTAATTTTTTTCTAAAAACTCATTAATGTTTCCTCCACAGGAGGTGCCAATTTTTTTTTTTAGTATAGGTAGGATCTCGGGGGTAAGCATGCAAATAACCCCGTGTTATCTGGTTCTCACATTTTCAAACATTAAAAGTTGACAAATAAATAACTTTAAAAACCTCCAAGTCAAGTGTTCCTACACCACAAGGGAGGGAGATACCCGTGAAGGGTTGAAGGCTGAGGTCTAGTTTTTCTGTGCATCCCCCCTTGAGTCACCCAACTCTTGGAAGGGATCTATCCCGTGACCCATTTCTGAGGCCGAAAATCTAAATGCCACACTTTGACCGAGGTACCTAGTGACCAAATTTAGGACATCTACCCAGGTGGCAATTATGGGCTGCAATTGCACCTTGATCAGATTTTGTGTGGCTATTGGGAAATATCGCCATATCTTTCGAGATATGCACCCTCTACCCCTCATTATAAATAATTATTTCATATTTCACTAGTTCCTCTTCTGGTGGCTTCAAATCCCACTGTTGAGTGCTTTTGGAAGGTCCAATGCTATTTGAGAGGAAGGACGATACGTCTTTTAGGACATGATAATTTGTTTATTTGTTACCCCACGTGGACAAAATCCACCTACCCACATGTATTCTTATTTACAGTTGATTTATGTATGATGCTCATTTGATTACATGCAATTGTGAGTTATATTGTGAAGGTCCAAAATTATACAAGTCTCTTGTTCATTTATTGCTCTCATCACCATTTGCACACATTCACTTTTGCTAGTGGGACATCATAGGGGACCCACAAAATCCCCGTTGTTCTAGACGCTTGAAAAATCTCCCTCCTATTTTAGGAGGAGTTCTTAGTCTTGCCGACTCACCGACTCAACCATCTCACACCCCTGTGAGCGCCACTATTTTGGGATCATCTTTTCTTGGTTCCACTTTACTTGGGTCCAATTCCCAAGGCCATCCATCCACTAGCTCTCTTTCAGAAGGAGGTGGGGGAAAACTTATTCTTAAGGGAGAAGTACAACCCCACCAAATCCCCCTTAAGGGTCAGGTCCACTACCTGCTCATACCATGGTTGGAACTAATCCTCCACCAACACCCCCCATGCCATATTTGGTGTCTCTCAACATTCTTGATTTGAGTAAACTCATGAATGATCCTATATTACATGACCCCCTTGACCCAATATGCCTACTAAACTACCTTCAGATTTTCCAAAATTTGAAGGAAAATCAGGGGAAGATCCCGCCAACCATGTCATGACCTTCCACTTATGGTGCTCTTCAAAAAACATCACAGATGGCTCCATTCGCTTAAGGTTATTTCAACAAACACTCACTGGTCCATCAGCCAAATGGTATGTGGACGAAAAATCAGGGTCCCATGTGACTTTTGAATCCTTGGCCAAAGTATTTTTGTCCTTTTTTCAACTACCAATTCGTCATGCCACTGGTTTAGAACTGTTCTCCGAGTGCAAAAAAAACTTAGCTATGCATATTGCTGACCACATCCACGAATGGCATCGACGACATAGTTTATGTAAAGCAAAAACCACCAAAGAACAACGCCTCGATTGGTTTCTAAAATCACTCATCTTTATACTTACCAAATATGTGGCATCCACCTTCCCCTAATCCTAAGAAGAAGCCATCAAAAAGGCTCAACAGTTTGACCTCATTTATGCATAGTTAGGTTACTTATACACAATATTACCTGATGCACCCAGACCTATACCATTCGGCTAGGACAAACCTGACATGTCTCATGCTCTAGATGGATTGATTGGTACCACGACACACCACAACTCATACATACAACCACCACCTATGTATGGTACACTCCAATATCTGCCGACATATGGAAGGACATATTATTACCCTCCTCCCCCTTACCAACAACCATATCATGTTACTCCCTCTCCACCCATGAGTGGACCCTTGCCGACACCCATGATGCGCCCGACCTCTCAACCAAGTTCTGGTTCCCCCTCTACCTTAGCATATAACCTGGGCACTAGTGAAAGTGCTTCACCTTCCTATGCAACCTACATATCATTTCCACAAAACAATTTGTATTTTCCTTTTCCTAGTCCTCCACAACCGGTTGCTCCTCCACATGGACAACCACACACCGATGTTAATTTTGTTCAACCCTCTCCCATTAAGCAAATTCATGCTTTTGAATAGTTGAATATGGAAAATCCATCCCATCAGTCAAATAATGCCAAGAATAAATGAAAAAACTGAAACAATAATAACCCAGGACCGGGAGGAAATAACCCCCAACAAAACCAACCTACTGGGGGAAACCAAAATCAGGGTAACCAGAACCCCCAAGGGGACAAAAAAAACCAACAACAAAAACCTACAAATGAACTTCCCTTGTGATCTTTTCGGTGAGCATGGAAATTATACCCACCATTGCCCCCAAATTGTCGACTTTAAATGGATGAAAGAATCCATGAACGCACCACATCCTCCAGCACTGCTTGCTCCTCAGCAGGCCCCACAACAGTATTTGCAACAACCACCCATGGCCGTGTTTCAAAACCCTATTCCACAGCAAGGTGTGATGAATACCCAACAAGAGGTACATCCTGCCCCACCACAAATGAGACAGTATCAAAACCTAGGGCCCATCCACCTTGGAAATCCGATGGATGACAATATCCTCCTCACTAGCGAAGAAGAAATTCTTCTGCAAATGTGCGGTCGTCAATACAGTGTGCCTCCTGAATCTACTCCCACCACTTCAGAAGAAACTCCAGCTATAGTTAGACAACCTTTGATGATCCTGTGCCCTAAAACTGAACCCTCCATTCGGATCCCTCACATTCCGTTACGACGAAATGTCAACAACCCTTAGGCTAGGGAAAAACACAATTACAGTCTAGTCAATGAATTGACACAATCTCCTACAACCATGTCTGTATTGGAGGTCCTCCAAACCTGTCCAACTCAACGAAAATCCTTATTTTCCGCCTTGGGGGAATTCGACCAAGATTACACTAGATTCATCATATTTGATCTAGATAATAGAGAACCTCATCTCCCTGCTCTGGTAGCTTTCCAGATACCAGTCAAGATTTATAACATCACGGTTCATCGGTGTATCATTGATGAAGGTGCATCCACATGCATCATGTCCAAAACTGTATGGAAAAAACTTAGGTCTTGTTATCGCTCAGTTTGTAGGATAGGTTTAGTAGCTTGAAGGAAAGAGTCAAACTGGCGTAACAGGAGCTTCCCCACCCACTGTCACCTCGATGGGGAGCTCTTTCTATTCAGGGTGGATAATCCCAAGGAAGACGTCCCTAGTAATCTGGGGTGTTGAAGGAAAAGGATCAAGGGTTCAAGGCTCAAAGGTTAAAATAAGATTTCCCTTCACAGATTACTGCTAAGAGAGATAGTCAAAATAAAGTATTCCACTGAAAGGGCACCTATTTGCGAGACAAGGCAAATAAAACTAAAATGTGCAAGCAGTGGTTAGTACTTCACAAGTTAATGACTATCTTTATCATATATGAGCATAAATAAACGTATTTATTGACGAAGTCAATGATTGCAATTATTGCTAAGGCCTAAAATATTACTTCTTCAATAAATACCAAATGATAGAGCATTCAATGTGCAAAACCAATCCTTGAACTAGCACAACGCATTAACTACCATTAACAATGCTCACATATATTGTTGCTGCGTCAAACCTGCTAAGGGTGACATCAGCCCTAATCTAGGTTAGTTTAAATGGACAATGAAGTGAACGTTTTGCTGTTTGAGCCAATGAAAATGATCAACACTTCAATATCTATTAACAGATGACCTAGCCGCAACTATTATACCAGCCAAAGTTTAAATGAGGCAAGACGTCATCAAAAAGTCGCTAGGGTTAGTTAGGGTTTCAATTTAAGAATTTTGTGAATGTTTTTTTAACACCAAAGACTCAACGTTGCATTATTAGACTAGTGCCTTAGGGTAAATGGAGTCAAGGAGTGAGGCTAAAGGATTAGAAGGATTTAAATCTAAGGACGAGAAGGTTAGGCTTTGTAGTGCTACAATGGCAGGGCCACAAAGTCAAAACCCTAAGGGGAGGAGGCTCATTCCGGTGTAGCTTAAGCTAGGCCTCATGCTCCTCCCTCTTTCCTTAAAACTCTTTGGCAAAACGACTATCTTTAGAACATAAATCTAGGGATGAAAAGTGTTGTTGGGGCCAAGTATTTTCAAACCCTAAGAATCAAACCCTAGGTGTAAAGTCAATTAGGCCTAGGATGTCTTCTTTCTTCAATCTATGTTTCAAACTAACTCAAGAAAAAGGAGAAATAGTGTAGCTATGGCTAGGCTATGTTCTTCTTAATCAAA
>ML804629.1:123679-139849 GCA_009831015.1 Picea engelmannii | reverse complement strand
TTAAACCTACAACCATTCAATCAAGAAGTTTTGTATGAAAAATACACTTACAAATTTATGAAGAGCTTATCAAACCCTAGTTGTAACACCTTCCAATGATAAAAACACCATACACATGCCAAAGATAATCCTTCCAAGTGTAGCGCCTCAACTCCAAGAGCCAATAATCCAAGACAAAAGACTAAAAAAGTATCTCTCACAAGAGAGAAAGTTGTGTCCTTTTAAAATGAGGCTCAACGTCCTCAATTTATATCATCCAAATAAACTTTAATTACAAAATAGGTCATTAAAAACAACCGACAAGGATGACTTAACAATATTCCATTATTTTTCACATTAAATTCTAAAATGTCAAAGTAAGAGCTAAAAAGGGAGACGTCAGGCCCCTCTGAGGGAGACGTTGGCCCTTTTTGGGCATCATCAGCATCCAGAAGGCAAAACGTTGGCCCTTTTAGGGCTCCAGTAGGTTGCCACACGTGCCAAATGATCCAAGCACACTTCCACATCCTCCAGAAAACGTCCAGCCTGCCTTGGGTGGCGTCCTGTCCATCAAAGCCATCATCTCATCTGCAGGGGGTGATCCCCCTTAGGTCAATCTCTGCCAAAGTGTCCTGGTGAGGGTGTCCTTTTGTCTTCTTCATGCAAGGGCTCATCATGATGTTGTCCTGCTTCTGCCATCCCAACAACCATCTGATGGGCTCTTTAGCCCCATGGAGGTCCGAGCTAATCATCTCCCCATGTGTACCTGTCCTCTGGTACCCGTCCGCCGGGTATGGTCCTGCACATCAAAGACTATGCCCTCCATGGGCTCATCAGTCCTAGAGATAATAGCAATGTAAATCATATCTCATCATTAAGGTTATCAAATATATGCATGAAATCCCTAACATATCATATGAGAGCTCAAAGATATTACACAGATCTACTATACAAAGCTATGGAAACTGACATAACAACCTATTGGGCTAACACCCACAAGAGATGGAAAGTCCCTCAGAAAATCATTCAAGCCATGTTTTATGAGGTGATATGGTTTTAGGGATGTCCAGTCACTATAAGACCAAGGGCAGGTGTTGTCTATGGGTGCCTTTGTAGGAGGCGAGCTGTACCCGTCATGGATGCATTTTTTCCAAACCCATTATTGCCTTTATTTTTCTTTTATTTCTTTTCTTTCTTTTTACTTCAATGTCTGACCAGAGGACACTACCTTGGCTTGGTGGCCAGAGCTGACAGCGTTACCCACTGGTATCTTTGCAGAAATGATAAGGCTGGCTCGTGATGAGACCCCCTTTCCCTTGGCCATGCAACCAAAGGTCACTGCCCTGGCTTGGTGACCAGATAGTGGCAATGTCATACTGCTGAATACCTATGAACATAATGGGTCAGCTCGTGATGAGACCTCCCATCCTCTTGGTTAGGTCTTGTTTCTTTTTTATTAATTTTCTTAGGGTCCCTTTAGTTTCTTATCGAGAGGCTTTTTATTTCCTTCTCGGGGATCCCCTAGGCAAAGCATCTCAAGGTTTTATTTTCCTATGGCTTTTATCTTTTACCAGCTGCTTTTACCCCCTGGGCCTTTAGCCCCTTCTTCCCACAAGACAAAGTGTAACCCTAAAAGGTCATCCTGATGGCTGGACTAGGGGAATGGGATAGATGAGCGGGGTATAAGATCTAAAATGACAAAATGGTGGGAGCGGATGATGGCTCTGCAAATCCCCCTTGGTGGCTAACCAAAACCTATGAATATCAACTTGCTAAGTCACCCAATCAATCACCCCAACAATGGTCAAGTGGATTAGTGTAAGATCCAAGCAGTCATCAGAAATGAAAGGAACCTAATTCATATATAAGAAGGTTATAATGATCAAATATGACACATACCATGATACCTTGGACCAATTACCTCATGGAGCAAGAGTCCTCTCCGATGCAAGCCCAAGCCGGTGGTGATGGAAGCTGCTGCTGCTGACAGAAAAAATCTGGCGAAGAAGAAGAAAGATGGGCCCTCCAGGGCCATGATCAAGTCAATCCCGCTCTCGGTACTCCATGTCTAGGACCTGTGGGCCTCGAGACATGATCTCCTAGCTATCCCTAGATATCGGGGATAACAGGTCCCCAGAGATAATACCATCTGCCACCACTTTAAGAGCCTATGATGGTCGACAATCCTCCCTGAAGGGCTCTTTCAAAATGTCCCCATCGAACTTAGAGGCAAAACCATCCTCATCGACATTGAGGTTATCGACACCCCGCTCGATTACAATATCGTTTTTGGATGTAGCTACATGTATGCTATGAAGGCAGTGTCTTCTTCTGTGTTTCGAACGATGATTTTCCCCCACAACGAGAAAATCGTCACCATTGACGAAATAACACATTATGAGTCTAACCATTCTGCCAACATCGATAACATCTTACCTCTTGTCTGCACCAAATCAGATGCCTATTCACGCATTGACATGGGCCCCAGAATTTTCAAGGAACCATCCTTACTGGGGGCATACCAGGGAGCACCACCTCTTATACAACCTTCAGCTTAAGTGTGTGTCGTATCTTCTAATGGAACTGACACTAGAGACAACATCCCTCCCACTGAGGTCTCCCCTCACCTCGACGTCCCACCATTTGAAGAAATTTTACCTCAAGGTTTCCTTGAGAACCATACTACACTTATCCTTGATTTCCCCCTCCCCCGAGGGCAAATCCCCATTTGGGAGACAATCCCCCAATCCATCACTCAAATTCCATTTTTCTACCCCCCATCGAGAGTACAATATTTTTAGGTAGACACAACGCTTACCCTTCCCAACATGGTACTTGCCATACCTATATGGTATCTACACCCACCTGTGTTGGTTCCTCAACCATCTCTCCCTCCTCCATCAGAGGGAACCCCGATGCAAATTCCAGTACTAACTTTGGCCACGCCACCCTCACCCCCAACTGCTAGTACCACTTCCACAACTAGGGGAATATGGAAGAAGAAAGAGCCCACCGCTCCACTTCCTCCCCAAATTCAACCTCCTTACACACTCTGCGAAAGAGAGGGACACCCCATGAATAAATGTCCTTCTCTTCTCGAGTTACACAATTTGATCCAAATCCCTCGCACAACCACATCGCTCTCCGCTTTTCCAAGCACATCTAGTACTACTATATCATCCCCCACTACAGGATGTAAAGTATTGCGAACCAAATTCACCTGTGCCATTTGTTCAGAATATGGCCACTAAGCTCATCATTGCCTAGCTCTACCTCAGTTTCGCCAAACGCTAATGACAGTACGCCAAACCTTTCAGCAAGAACCCTCTCCACCTCCACTTTTGGGTAGCCACGTCACCGACATCCATTATGTCTCTACCTCAGTCCCCGAATGGATGAGGTTCCCTTGCACTCTCTGTGACTCACTTGCTCATTTCACATACCAGTGTCCTTCGATTAATGAATATCGACATTGTCAATTAACCTCTATTCAAACCCATTCGACCACCTTACCTCATGTGATGCAAGTTGCTCCCCCTCTCTCTTCTCTTGATACTGTCCAGATCTCCTCCCCTGAACCTGAGTCACTTCCAAACCCTCCATGGTTCATAGATAGACTGTCTGAGGATATTCCCCCAAATCCTCTCGATTCTTCAGTTCATTTCCCACATGAAATCTTACCCCCTCCCACAATTTATCTCCCATAATGTCTAGATATTTGGTTTATGAAAAACGAACCATCACAACATGGTTGAGATATCCCCTCTATGTCTTTACCACTTGAGGACAACCACACTATGACAGTCACCCATGTCACCTCCACAGATCCCCTGTATTCTCACATTTTTCACTACAATGAAGATATCTTGGAGGAACTCACTACCCCCGATTACCCATGGAATGCGTTCACTCCAATGACATATGTTTGGGTTCAGCCACCAACAACCAAGCATAATACACAACCATCATTGGTCTCCTCACTGAGGCCAGTCATCACCACATTCGTCACCTTAGCGTGTTGTTAGATTCCCAGCTTGTCATCTTGCAGCTCAACAATGTATACCGTGTCCGTGATCCTTGCCTCTTTCGCAACTACTTGCAAGTTGGACTCTTATCTCGAAACTTTGATTCAATTACATTTACACATATTCCACGGAAATTTAATCAAATAGCAGATAACATGGCTAACCTAGTATTAGATTGGAATTTATCACATCAAAACATCATTACATATACATAAATCATCAAACATCGGTCACAACATATAGATTAGACATCATAAACTATCACAAATATCAAAAGATGTAAATATCACAAAGATCCAAAATATGTGTGTATATATATATCTTGGTTAACGTACCATAAATGTTTACAAAAGTACAAAATATACATCGCTCGTAGGCGAGTGAGTCCCCCCACACTTATAGGTACAAAATGGGTACCCCCTACCCTATACAAAATGGGTATCAACTACCCTGTACAAAATGGGCTCGCAAGCCTATATAAATACAAAAAAACAAAACCGGTACTCACGGTGCCCCCATAGCTCCTCCACCAGGTCCTTTGTCAGCAGGAGGCGCCCCACCAGTTGGGGGTCCTCCAGGTCCAGGGGGCAGTCGACCAGTCATTGCTACCCCTGCTACAGATACCCAGTAGATCAAGGTCCACCACTCATCCAGAATGCCCACACACTGCTCCAAGACCCTCTCATCCTGGATGTGGGCCCACATGACCTCCGACACTCCCTGCAACACCTCCTTGAGCTGGCGATGCTGATCCTCCATCCCCCCGCTAGCCTCTACCTGTGGTGCATGTGATGGCACCACACCTGGATCATCGAACCTGCGTCTCTGGCCTGCCCTAGGCTCATCTGTTGGCCCCACATCAGTATTATCCCTTCGACATCGCTCTCTTACTCAAGGCGGTCACACTGGCCCCTAGCAAGCTGACTCTCCACCCATATGTAACCATCTTCGCCTCACGGCCTCGAGGCCCCTATACATATGAAAATAAAAAAAACAAAGATAGAGTCAACATCCATATATATAATCATATGCTACACTATCAAAATCACAAAACATACATGCACAAACATACCTCTCTGATCTTAGACCTCTCCAGGAGGCAACACCATATCTGGGTCATGACGGTAGTCCATGCCACTGTATGGAAACTGAAGTTTCACCTGTGGCATGTGGCGCCACACACGTACCACCGTGGCCGTAAAGTAGTGGCCACCCTCTCCCCCCCCGTGACGTGCCAAAATCTGAGCCCGCCACATCAATCACGACTCCTGTGACCCTGCAGGCGGTAGAAAAATCCTCGGGCGCAACATGGGCACCCTCTCCAGAAACCCTGCCACCAGGATTGATCCAAACAAAAAATCACCAGAGTCGATGGTTCGACACTGGTGAATCTGTCCCATCATTCTAGAGTGTAGCATCAACCCCCAAGCAAAATAGTCCCCATATAGGACCCTCTCTACAATCCTCAACTGACCGCTTGTGATCCGCTGAGTAGCCAAGGATCCATAGATCCGTACAACCATGGTTGCGATGCACTGATGCAAGAGATCATCCATCGACTCAATTCAGATAACCGAACTCAACATCGGGTTTGGCCTCAAATAGTAGCGTCGTGCCAAGTCTATTAGTCTCACATCCCTCGATAGTTGGGGGTTAGCAGGCAGGAACATTCCCTAAAAGGGGAGCCCCGTCAGAAAATATATGTCCTCAATAGCTAAGAAGGTCAGTTGTTGTCCCCTCACAATGAAGCACTGCAGGTCATCGCTCCACATAGATATCAAATACGGAATCAACTACTCCTGCTATCGTATCAGAGGACAATCAAAGAACTTGAGAAACCCACAGGCTTCATAGTCTCTCCGTACACTAGGCTGCTCCCTCATCGCCTCTCAGAGGCGCTCCCATTCTTGCTCCCTCCAGTATACTGGCATGACAACTCTCCTATCACAAGCTGATCACTTGCATCCACATAAAAACACTTGGTCAACCCTCATCCTTCATAAAAAATACCAAAAAATTCAAAATTTTCAACTACCCTTAGCTTTGCCTCCAGTGCACGGCTTTCCCCTCTATAGGTGTGAACATATGCATGCTTGTTCTTTGCACAGCTACGCATTGATGCACATTTGTTGGAGAAACAATTGCACAACTATCATGCCAAGAGGTGCACACACATGCGCACCTGTTATCCACACAACTGCGCACTGATGCACAAATTTTTGAGAAACAACGGTGCACAGTGCACAACTGTAATTTCAAAAGGTGCGCATCTCATGCTTGCCTATTTTTCCCTCCCACGCACCCGTATGCACGGCTGTGTCCATCGCAACCACACATTATGCATAGGAGAGGGAATTTTACCCATGCACTTGGGCGCAGGTATTCTTCCTTCTCCCATGCATTAGTGGGCCCACCCCTAAAGTTACCCTTGTACGACCATCCGTATGACCCCTACCCAAAAAACTAGAAAATACATACTGTGAAGGAGGATGGGACCACTAACCTGACTCTCGCAACTCCTGGATTGGTCGTCTCAAGCTCCAGTAATCTTAGAAATGTTTCCAAATATTCTCGTCAATTCACTATAGCAACGGGTACAAATGAGGTGACATTGTGGGCCCAAAAGCCATATATAGTCCCTTTTGTAAAACTTCCACACTCAGTTATAGTAGCCCAGAGTCTTTGTTTCCCAATCCGTCTTCAGCCACGGGATTAGGGTCCCTCTATCTACACAGTCACATTCCCCAAGTGTTATAACCCTAAATTGCACCACACATGCTTACCTGGCATCATGCCAACTCATATCCCTTCATTGCCAAAACATTTGCTGAACAAACTCTTTGGAAATCCTCTTGTGTCAAGGCCCATGTACCCTAACCCATTACTGCACGCGTGTGCACGCTGGCTGGCTCACTATAGCCCTCGTGTACCTAACAAAGCACGAAAATAGGAAAGTTTCCGATGGAACAAAAAGCTATGGGTCAGTTAACTGAAACTCCCGGCCATGCATGGCCGAGGGTTCGTCCAAAACCCTAGCTCCTTCTAGCCTATAAAAGAAGGGGTAGGGGTACCATTTGTAGGAGGAAAAATTATAGCGAAGAAACTATTCCCATTTACGTAATCCATTGTCCCAACCCTTTAGCCTTTCCTCAAGCCAAAGGAGAATTAATGCAAAGCAGTTGGAGGACAAAGAAGAGGAGCCCAGGATCAGGTTCAAGGAGCGGTGGCTGGTCTCGACTTTGATTGTAAGTTGATTCATTTTCATTAATAAAAAGAATACTTTTCCCGTCCCAATGCATGAGTTATCTATGATTTTATGAATTTGTGTTTGATTTCTAACCCTTGAGTAGAGAATTAGCATGCATGCATAGTTGGTATTTGTCTTGATTGCAGGATATCTGTGGAAGGAGCAGTGCAAGCAAGTGGTCAAAGCACAACGGAGGATCTACATCGAACGTCGGTAAAAAGGTTAGTGATTCTCTTCATGCAGTTACCGTGAAAGAGGGGTTTTAATCTTGGGTTGTAGGTTAAAAGTAATTTATTTTCGGTCAAAATCTGCATGCAAGCCCGACCCTAGTTTGCTAGTCCGTAGGGTATTTTTCCCAACAACAGAGTTGGCGACCGTACTGGGGAAGATACTCTTTAGGGTTTCCGGATTTAGTTGAGTTTTTTGGGTAGTTTAAAAGATAAGATTTTTCTGTTTCTTTGTCTGTCTATTTTCTGTTAGGTCTGAGCTAGCAGGGAGCCTGGTTCTTTATACCAGTTTTCCCTGACTGTTGCTTGACGGTAATTGTCGGGACACACAGAGGTACACGCGGCTTGCAGAAGGCCTGCACACGTGTGCCCACGCCCTATCCTCTTACAGCCCGCGTGTGAACGCTAGCTGTAGGGATAGTGGTAGTGTGTAGGAGTCCAGAGAAGTTTAGAGGTAGTCCACCTCTTCCTTGTCAGAATTATACATTCTCAGGGGTTTTTTTGGAATCCTGTCTGGGTCTTGATGGTTTCACAGTCCTGTATCAGATTGTCTTTTCCGCCTTATTATTCCTTGCATTATTTTTTCTTTTCTGTTAGAAAAAGCATCCAAGCCTTCAAGGGACCCTGGTTGTCAATACCAGAGGCCTCTTCCTGGTCTGGACTGCCTGTTTTTATTTTTGTCTTAGAAGTTATACATACACGCGGCCTGTACAAGGTCAGACCGCGTGTACACGCTTCCTGTTTTAGCTCAGCACGCGTTCGCACACGTGTTGTTTTAGTGACAATAGCGTGCTTGACATGCTACTTTTTGTTTAAGGTGGGGCGGTCATCCCCTCCTTTGATGAGAAGTATTCCTCTCAGGTGTTTGAGTCTAGGGTTGAACAGTCAGTAGGTTAGGTCATCTTACCCTTAGCCTGCTTTTTCAGTTGATAGTTAAACAAAAAAAAAAAAAAACTTTTCTGTATGGTTTTTAGGAAAGCTTAAGAGTCTTTGTTTTCTTTATTGCAAGTGTGTGCCTTTACTCTGATTCTTTGTGATCTGCGCTTTAAGCCAGAATTTGTCTTTCTTGGTTTTGTGCTTGTCGGTATTTTCCCTTTGTTTCTTTATTCACACTTAAATAAAAAAAAAAAATCTCTTTTCATTTTCTTCTTTGTTTGAAAAGTGTGTTTCTGCATCATTAGCTAGGGAGAAGTATTTTGTTTCATAAGTTTTTCCAGTGCATTTAGAGCATAAGTAGCTCGTAGTCGAGAGAAATTTCTTTATTTTTGCTGCATAAAATCTTAGAAAAGTTGAAAAGGAAAAGTAAATCTTTCTTTGTGAAAAGTTGCTGAAAATTTTGCATTTAGTAAAAGTCTTTTGTTTCCAGTTTCTTTTTTCATTCGTTTTTTATTTCGTCTTTACACACCATCAGTTTCACTTCCATACCCTTTGACGTAAGAAAATACTTAAAAGCAATGATAATTTAAAAACTATTAGACTTTTTGTTTGTAGGGTTCACAAACTAGTTCAGGTCTAGGGCCTTGGATTAGGTTGGAGAGGAAACTCTCCAAAGCCATTCAAAACCAAACAATAGAGTTTGTGGTAGGGAGTGTAGAAGTCCAGTTTCGTGGAAGTTATCCGGGACCCCCCTCTAACACACGGGATAAACACGAGGTCGTGTGCGGAAAGGTAGCGGAGATAACCCCTCCAAAGCCGGACCAAGCGTAGTGGAGAACACATATCGAGGGATTGTTTTGGGATTCCGTCGTTTGCATTTGCCACGGGGCTTCGTGGGTCTCGAATCCGTTCGAGGTCCTCAGTTTTATTCCAGACCATTTTCTCTCGATACCCTTGACATGCTTCGGGCTTGATACCCTGCTCATTGTGGTCTACCCGACTTTCGACTGTACCCGCCTGGTGACTGTTCACGTACTAGCAACCTAGTTGCCAATCTTTTTAGGGACATGCACAGGTAACTATGGGGGTATACTGCAGTACCTAGGATAGACATCGGGCCACGCTTTGCAGAGTATACCCGGAGGGTGATTCCGTGTTCGAGTTTCACTTGCACCGGTAAGTTGCTCTAGTGTTGGTTGTTGTAACTATTCTTCCAACTAGTTTAGTGTTTGCTTGTCTTATCTCTTAGGGGCTTCTTTGTTAGTGTGTGTTATTGTTTGAATGTGTAGAATACCTTAGCGTGTCGTGGATCTTCTCACACAGTGGAGGATCCCAAGTTTCGCCGGTCACGAAGGCTTCTGGGCCTGTCGTCGGTTATACTGGAGCCACCCCCACCACCATTGAGGTGGAAGCTAGACCAACAAGGGTCTTTCGAAGCGACTGGGTTACAAACCATTGTGCTCAAAAAACTCCCGGAGGAATCAGCCGCCAACCTTGGCTCGGTTGAAACCCCAACCACTGATACTTGGCCACCGGTTATTGTACCAATCCAATTTTACGAAAGCCTGTCAGTGCCTCACACAGCTATGGAAACAAACACTGTTACTTCCTCTAGGAATTCTTCCATTCCCACCATAGTTGCTACCACAAGAGAAGCATATCCTAACTTGCCATCGTCTGTCCGAGTCACCATGGTCTCAGCTGCAACTACGTCACACAGTGGACCGATCCCATCTATCGCGGTGGCCACAACTCCCTTCATACCTAGTGCAATAGGCCCTCTGTTTTCATATGGTATGCCTAGTTCGGGTACAAGTCCTGCACTCACTCACTCAACTTTACAGACTTTGGGTTTGGGGGCAGGGAGCTCTAACGCTCCTCTGCAAGGTCAAATTGGGGGCACTCCTATCCCTTTTAACTCTTTTCCTTACGCTGGAGGTCATATCCCTCCTTCGTCCCCTTCGCTTGGTGGTCAGCATCAACAGTCTGCCGAGCAGCCTACACACACTAGTTTATTTGGAGCCAGGAGTCAAGGAACACCTGCGCACATTATGCCGGTAGGTTCGTCACGATTTGTTTGGAATAGGACGTTTGGTAACAACACTTTCTCATCCTCCGCTTTCCCATCTGGGGGCAATCCCATTTTTGGACAGTCTACTCCGGCCCAGGGTACAATTCCTGCACTGGGGGCACATAGAGAAGGACCTTGGAACTCAGGACAAGGATCCGTTCCCTCCTATGGAATGTCGTTCTGGGGTAATTCTTTCTACAGTCAATGGAACCTTGGACAGACTACTATGCCTCTCCCATCAGGACCGGCATGGGGTAATCCTTCCCAAAGTCCTTCAAACACGATGCATGCCCAACATCCTATGTCTTTTATGGGAAATCAACTGATGATGTTTCCGCAGATGCAAAATCCTTATGTTGGTCAGGGCCATGGTTTCTACCAGAATCCAGGCTAGAAACCAAACTTTTCCTGGCAACCTGGTGCCAGTCAAACTCCAGGACCCTTTTTCCTAGGTTATCAGCAGCAACCCAAACTACCATTCCTGGCGACGTTACACTTGCCAGATTTGACAAGGTTGTTAAATGATCCTATTTGTCACGATCCACGTTGGCCTCCTATGCCAACGAAGTTGCCTTCGGACATTCCAAAGTTTGAGGCCAATCCTAATGAAGATCCAGGTGAACATGTGACTACCTTCCATCTTTGGTGTTCATCTAACTCATTGAAAGATGACTTCGTACAGTTGCGATTGTTTCAACGCACTCTTATCGGGAGTGCTACGAAATGGTACATCGAGCTCAATCGCTCAAGATACTCTTCCTTTGGCGAACTGGGGATGGCCTTCCTTAACCATTTCTAGTTACCTGTGAGATACGACGCTAGCACAGAGCTGCTGGCCAATTTCGAACATACAACAACGGACCATATCTCTGATCATATCCGAGAGTGGAGATGCCAAAAGAGTCTAATCAAAGTACCAGTCCCACCAACATTCCTGCTTGAGTGGTTCCTTAAGTCTCTGGTCCCACAATTATCCAAAGACGTCGTGACTTCCGGAGTTTTCTCCGAAGAAGATGCCATCATGAGGGCTCAACAGTTTGAGCTCATCTATTCTCAGTATGGTTTATTATACAACATCCCGTCGGATGCACCACGATCGATACTAGATAAAACTAGACAGAGAGCTGGACTACATGATAATGGTATTGTTGGTTCAGCACAAACCAAGCCCGCTGAGTAATTGACAAAGAAATTGCAACAGTTATCTATCCAACACTCAACAGCCAACCAGACTACTGCTTTTGGCTGCTCCTCCTACCCAAACGTTGGAAGTACACTCCGTGTAGTTGGCTAACCCAAAGGCCACCCAACAGCCTGAAGGGAAGAAAAAACAACGAAAGAAGGGTAAGGCGGATAAAAAACCCACTTATAATGCTGGCGAGGGCACCACGGAAAAACAGAAGGCGAGGTATCCATGCAACTTGTGTGCGGAAGACCACCTGATCCATCTTTGTCCTTGACTTGCAGAGGCCCAAAAGTTTTTCACATAGCAACAACAAGAAGTGTTGACTAATCCCTTTCAGCATGGGAAAAATTTAACTCTAGCCTCTACAAGTGCCGAAGGGGGCAGCCAAGACACTTGCTCTCCTCCAAACAATCCCTCATCCGTGAACATATATATGGTTAGGGGTGATGATTTCATAACAACTAGAGCACACGACTATAGTAAACCAAGCACTTCTGAGAATGGTAAAGAAGTTGAACTCCCATCTCTTCCTCTACAGATCGAGAAGACGTTGGGAGAAACAATGACACGCATCCCAAAGGGTGCATTTAATAAATCTTCTCACAACCCAAACGCAAGGGCCACCCAGAATTACTCTGTGGTGGAGGATTTATCACAAACCCCTTGTGTTATGTCTGCTTTGGAAGTCCTGCAAAGCTGCCCTGCTTAGAGGAAGGCCTTGTTAACTGCTTTAGGCTCTACTAAGACTTGTAACCCGGGTACCATCATGTTAGATACAACCGACTTAAAACCTCGTCTGCCTTACCACGTAGTGTTTCAGATAGTAGTGGCTCATCCCACGAAAACTTTTACATGAAATGTCTTCCGCACGGTGGTCGACGAGGGTGCCTCGACATGCGTTATGTCGTTAGCATGTTGGAAGGCCATTGGCCAGCCCGCTTTGTCTCCATCACCTACTCTCCTCACTGTGTTCGACGGTCGTTCTTTCCGACCACATGTCATCGTTCCTTCTTTCCCTGTGCAGTTAGGAGGGAAGACCGTGTGCGTCAAAGTAGAGGTAGTCGATGCTCCCCTCGACTATAACCTCTTGTTAGGTCGGAGTTGGACTTATGCTATGCAAGTTGTGGTTGCTACAGTTTTCCGAGTCTTGTTGTTTCCACACGAAGGCCGGATAGTGACCATTGATCAACTGTCTTTCTCTAGACCCGACCCAGCTTTGGGGGCATCCACGGTTCCCATGATTGATAATCCTCAACCAGGTGTCGTTAATGTAGGAGTTGGTTTATGCCCGTCCTTGATGTGTACCTTCGATTACCCACCTCCTCATGACGATGTCAAGTTTATATCTAATCACCATAAGGTTGAGATTTTTCAAGTTTCCTCGTTCCGCACGACTTACTTTGAGGATCCTTGGATTCTTCCTTCCCCATCAGCCACGATGGATGAGACAGGGCACTCAGGCATGTCCATGCCCTTGTCAGCCGTTGAAGTAGCGTACTCTTTAGTCCAGCAAGCTTCATCTAACCCTGATCCGACTCCTGCACAAGAGTAAGATCCACTCCTAGGGCCTATTTGGGCTCAGGGTTTTCTTCCTAACATTGATTCGTTAGACTTAGTCTTGCCTTCTGACGAAGCAGTAATCGAAGCAATGACTAGTCCTGACAAACCTTGGGAAGATCTTCATCACAGATAATATTTCCTCCCAGAGTTACACTGAATCGAGGCAGAAGAATTCACTATCACCATGACGGGAGATCAACCATGTCCTATTAATCTCTTAGCTACACAGGAAATTTATGCTGAGGGGAATATGGCGACTATCGCTGAAACTATACCTATCAATATCTCCCGAAACATTGGCGTCGTGGAGAATGTCTTCGTTGGAGCAAATTTCTCCCTTGAAGAGATTCAGATTTACACGAATCTTTTCAAAGAATTCCGTGACTTTTTTTCCTGGTCTTATGAGGAAATGCCAGGTATTGATCCGAAAATAGTTGAACATGGAATCACAACGTATCCTGATGCCAAGCCTGTTCGACAAAAAATTCATCCAGTCAATCCTAAGAAAGCAGCAACCATCAAGATTGAGGTTGAGAAATTGCTCAAGGAGGGTTTCATTTATCCTATTCATTTGACTCAATGGGTGTCAAACCCCATGCCAGTCAATAAAAAACAAGGCATGATTCTTGTATGTACCGATTTCTGTGATTTGAACAAGGCATGTCCAAAAGATAATTTTCCAACACCATTCATCGACCAGATCATTGATGAATGTGCCGGTTGTGAAGCCTTTTCGTTCATGGATGGTTTTTCAGGATATAATCAAATCCAAATCAAACCTGAAGACCAACACAAAATGACATTCATTTGTCCATGGGGTACATTCGCCTATCGTAAGATGCCTTTTGGCCTTAAAAATGCTGGAGCCACATTACAACGGGCCATGTCTTTTACGTTTCAGGACCTCAAACATATAATTGAGGCCTATCTAGATGATTTAGCATCACGCTCTCACAAGCGAAAGGATCATCCTACGCACCTCAGACTAATCTTCGAACGTTGTCGCTACTTTAGGATTCGCTTGAATCCCAACAAGTGCAGCTTCTGCGTAACATCAGGACGTTTGTTAGGTTTCATTATATCAAAACCAGGGATCATGGTCGATCCTCTTAAGGTGGAGGCAATAATCTAGTTGCCCCGCCCACACACAATCTTACAACTTCAAAGTCTTCAAGGCAAGGTGAACTTCTTACGATGCTTCATCGCCAACTATGCCAAAATCACCAAGGGCTTTATGCGTTTACTGAAGAAATATGTTCCCTTTTTCTGGGATGAAGCTGCTCAATGCTCTTTCAATGCATTAAAACACGCCCTCACAACCGCACCTCTGCTACGACCACCTAATTATAAAAAAGATTTCTTCTTATATATGGTTGCCGCAGAGTCAACTATAGGCATGGTTTTAGTTCAGGAAGACGATTCGTTTTCAGAATACATGATCTATTACCTGAGCCGAGGCCTCGTAGGACCGGAACTTAATTATTCCCATCTCGAAAAACTTGCATTGGCAGTAGTTCATGCTGTTCAACGGTTTCGTCACTATGTTTTGTTTCGCAAGACCACCGTCATCACTGTCGTGAATCCATTCCAGTACATGTTGACACAACGAGTTATAGGTATAAAAATCAGTAGATGGATGGTCATCCTCCAATAATTTGACTTAGAATTTGTTTCAACAAAGTCCAAGAAATCATTGGTCTTCGTAGAACTTATTTTGGAACTTCCGGTTGAGTCAGGTGACGTTGTGCCTGAGGAATCGCCTATCCGGGGGGATATGTTTTTGATTGAATCTTCAGACCCCTGGTACGAAGATATACTTATCTATCTCTAGACTTTGAAGTGCCCCACCTTTGCTTCTCGTGACAAGCGTCGGCGGATACGCCATCATGTTAAGAATTATGTCATACTCGATGATACGTTGTATCGGAGAGGTGTAGACTGCATCTTGCGTCGATGTCTCACTCATGAGGAGGCTGTCATAGTGCTCAACGATTGTCATACTGGAGCTTGTGGCGGTCATTTATCTGGGTTGGCAATATCCCAAAATATTCTACGAGAAGGTTACTTCTGGCCGACACTTATCAAAGATTGTATTGAATTGGTTAAGAAGTGTCATCCGTGCCAAGTCTTCTCTCAGAAGATGAGGGCACATCCCGCTCCTATGTTTCATGTCATCACAGTTGGTCCATTCACTAAGTGGGGGATTGATTACACTACATACAACCCCCCGTCAGCAAGGGGGCACCACTACATCATCTTAGCTGTCGACTACTTCACTAAGTGGGTCGAAGCTATGCCAACGTTTAAAGATGATGGAGAGACTGCAGCTCTCTTTTTATTCAACCAGATTATAGCAAGGTTTGACGTCCCGAGAGAGATTGTCACTGACCATGGCAGTCACTTTCAGAACCAAATGATGATCGAATTAACATCAAATCTTGGGTTACAGCAGGAACATTCATCACCTTACTACCCCCAAGCCAATGGGCAGGTGGAAGCTGTAAACAAAACTCTTAAGACTATTCTACAGTGAACTATCAACTCAGCCAAGTCAAATTGGCATTTGATGTTATATTCGACATTATGGGCTTACCGAACATCTGTTAAGACTGCAACCAGTTTCTCACCTTTCCAACTCGTTTACAGGCTAGAGGCAGTCTTGCCCATCGAATGTCAAATCCCATCTCTGAAATTGGCAGTACAGTTATTTCCAGACACTTCTCCACTTGAAGAACGGTTAGTACACCTTGAGCAGCTTGATGAGCAGCGTCGCGATGCGGCCTTGGCTAACGAGGCTCATAAACATAAGGTCAAGTGTCAATATGATAGGTCCGTTCTTGCTCGGATTTTTCTAAGGGCGACCTTGTCCTGGTCTATGACCAAGACAAGGACCCCCTGGGGGCAGGAAAGTTTAAACCCATGTGGTTCAGACCCTTCATTATAAAAGAGGTATTAAAAAAGGGCACTTATCGTTTGGTTGATTTTGAAGGGAATGCTTT
>ML804629.1:92198-119391 GCA_009831015.1 Picea engelmannii | reverse complement strand
TTTCAGACTCCTTAAAAGTGAAAAAATAGCCGAGTGATCTTGTCCTTGTCACACTTGTTAAAATGGTTTTGAATTGACGTCTAATCGGTGCTAGTTTATCCCTTTTTCGAACCGACTAGACTATTGTCAAAAAAGGTACCCCAATGGAGTCTCCTTTTATGCTTTTTCAGACTCTCTAAATATGAAAAACCACCGATCTTACCTTCTCTGGGCTCGTTAAACTTACATCGAAGGACGTTACCATTGTGTGTTCTATCAACCTCATTTTCATACCTTATCCATCAGCCTTGTGACAATTTTCTTCTGCGTCTTAACACCTTTGACCACCGGAGGATTTTTCCCGAGTATCATTTTACCAGAACATCAGTCTTGTCCTTGTGCCTTGAGCTTGTATGTTTGCAGTACTCGTTCCTCCATTGTAACGTAATATTCCTTTATTCTTTTTCACAAATTATCAAAAAAGAACAAAAAAATCAAATATACCCTAAAAAGAGGATGGGAAAGGTATTTTCTTTATTGGCAGCATAATGAGTCTCCCTTGGATAAAGCACATATGTCCATTTGATTATCATACTATGGGATGTAGTACGACCTTAGGAATCTTTTCTCGCTATATAGAGTTGTGTCCTCCACCGTTTGGTTACTCTTCCAAACATATGGAGAGTTTGCGTTGCCTCCTGCTTCGTAGACTTATGATTAACATATATGCTGTCTGAGTCTTATCACTTGTCGTGTTGTTGTCCAAGGGAAGTTTGTCACTAAGCCTGATTCGGCCTCTCTGCAAAATGTCTCTTGTCCACATACCCGACCATCCTGAAAGTTTAATCAAGTATTTGTTCGAAATCACTGAAGCCTTCAGTCCGATCATCAAGATTATCAAGTCCACAACCGACGAGCCGTCGAAGACCTATGGGTAGTGTAGTCATACACTCATATTACACTCCTACCTGAGTTTTAGAAGATTTTGAAGTTGTTTCTCGAGCTCTGAAGTACAACCATTAGGCCACATCAGCTTCTGAAAGATGGGTACTCTATATGTATATCTTTTTGATTTTGAGATGTAGCTCCGCTGTGTATTATTCGCGGCTACTCTTTATAGTTATTTGAAATGGATCTACAGTGTATTTGATTGTTAGCCATGGTTCTATTTTATCCCGAGCATGGGTATGCCTGCCTCGGTGAGACATTTGTTATTTTGTAGATGACACCTCCTAGTTCCTGATCCTTGGGCTCACTCATTCAGCACATCAGTAAAGATTGGTAAAATATTGGTAATGTATTTCAGCCATCAGATTCTCTTCTGACCTCACACATTAGGGGGCATCTATTATAACCCTAAATTTCCCCCACCCTCCACCAGTTCTATTTGCAACTTGTTCCCTCATAGGCCAAGCCATCTTGCACTAGGGCACCCATTTCTGTATGTGTACACTCATCCCAAATTATTCTTTATTCATTTGGTAATTGTAAAAATCCTTTGTTTCCAACATTTACTTAGATTTGTGTCCTCACCCTTGATGACCTTATTTTCCCGGCAACTCAACCCATGTCGACCTTGGTTAGGGCCTCCACTCTCCTTTTCTCATGGTGACATCATTCATAAACCCTGAGTATCCCAAAATCCATAAACCCTTGATCTTTGAGTTTGTCCACTTTGTCATGCCTCTGGCACAATTTAACTCCATGTCTAGTCGTCCCCCTGACACTAGATACAATTTTACAGTTGCTGCCAATCATCCTTCAAACATACTCCCAACCAAGGGAAGTCTTGAGTCTCACCGCATCTTGACTTCGTTCATGTTCCCTATCAGTTCCTGATCGTATCCCCGTGGATTTCATGAATCCCTTTGCTTCTTGGAGTCGCGTCTCCCTTTTTGTCGACATCAACATAGTTTCTAGAAGGGCGACAATATCTCGACTCTCATTACCTTTACAATGAGGAGTCTTAGACGACACAGAGAGAACCATCATTGCTCTCTGATTCTGTTGACCCCCATAACATTCCACTTCAGTAAAATCTCATGTTATGGTCGGTCTTACTATGCGACTATTGCAGTTGTTTTATACCAGCCAAAGACCTCTGAATTTGTTAGGCCATTAATGCTTACGAGTCATCGACACTTCTTATAGGTGTCCTTTCCTCTTTTCAGAGTATGTTCACCATTTAGAATTGTCATATCACGTTATCAAAACTGCCCCAGAGGGCACTGTAGTTATCTACATCAACATACAACTTCAATTATTGTATTACATTTTGAGTTACATGCCACGAGCATGGGGCATGCCTGCCTTGTTTGTATACAGATTTTATTTTTTTCCCTAGAGAAATATTTGGGTCCCACAGTTTCCCCTCTCCCTCCAATGGATCACTATTGCAGTTCCTCTCAACACTATTCATTACAATGGCACTCTCAGTAGAAGAAACATTGATGTATTTCATCTATACATATGCTCCTAACTTCACACATAGGGGGGCATATGTTATCACTGAAATTTCATCCGCAACATCGCAAGCAAATGATTACAGAAATAAAACAATGCCAAACAACTATTAGTTCACCTGCAACACCAAAATGCATTTTCAAAAGGAAAAAACTATACAATTGGGCAAACATTGACATGCGCAAAGTCACTAAAGGAAGCGTGCGTAGAATGCGTGGGCCAAAGAAGCCTGTAGAGCGCACAATACGCCATATGCGCGAATGTGTATGAGAAAATATGTGCACTCCTATGAATGACGCATTTTATGGTTCTTGTCATCCCCTCAACCACTTATGGACCAGCTCCCAACTTGATTTGACCTTCGGATCTAAGCTAAATCCGAATGGGGGGTTGGTCAAGGACCAAAGGGTGCCTTAAAGGGCCCCTTGTTCACACTAAGAGGCCATGGGTGCACTAAGAAATCAAGATCTTCATAGTATTGTTATTTTTCCTCAATTCTCCCTTGAGAATCCTCTTTTCTCCTAAGATCATTCTAGAATCATTTCAATAGGCCATTCCACAAACCTCTTGAGGGAATAAGCATTAATTTTCTTCACCATTTTCCATTTTCTTCCATTTGTAAGAAGAGCTCTCCATTAGGGAACTCAAGAGCCCTCCCAAGGAGGAAGAGGGGACTCATAAGTCCTCATTTTTCTCTACGGTGTTTTGCCAACTAATCTAGTTATCCATTGGTGGCATAATCTTGTTCATTGGTTGATTGTTATGGTTCTAAAAGTTTCTTATGCATTATGTTTTTATTTCCTTAGTTGTTTTAGTTTGTTTTGTTGTTTATTTCATGTGTTTGGTTTGTTTAACCCATGCACTAACCTCTGTCTTGTCTAGTAGGCCCAACTAGGCATGCAAGTGCCCTTGTTTTTCTCACCCAAGTGACGAAACAAACATAACACTTAGGGTGAGAGGAGATAGTATGCGACCAAACCAACTCAATTTCAAACTACAATTGGACTCCAACATGATTTGGGTGTTTCCTAGGGCGAAGGGAGACTGGGTATGACCATACCAACTAATTTTCAAACTAGATTTGGACTCCAACATGATTTGGGTGTTTCCTAGGGCGAACAGAGATAGGGTGAGACTAGAGCATGATTTGGGGGTTTCCTAAGGGCGATCTAAGATTTCCAGGTAAAATAATTATCAAATTTCACAATTCAACCTCTTTACATATAAATTTCATCATTTTTATGGTCTATATGAGTTTTACATTTTCTTATCCTTGTTAGAATAGGAAAAAAAAAACCAAGAAGAAGAGAGAAGAAATAAGCACCTTCAAAAATCGTCACCAAGTCCACTTGCCCAAATCCTGACAAAAGGGATTTTCCCTAGATTGCTTAAAATGTCAAGTAGAGGGAAGGAAACAAATTCTATCCATAATGAGGTAAGTCCTCAATTTATAGATTTTTATTTTTCTGATTTTTAATTTTTTTTTTTTTAGTTATTTGTTTTTTATTGAAAAGTTTAACACAAAAAAATTGTTTTATATATCTAGGGACATGAGACTGAATAGGAGAAAAATTCCTTGGCTTTGATATTGGGGATGGAGGCCATAAAAAAACTTGACGATGTAGACTTGAAAACACTTGCAACATACATACAAAAATGATCCACTAAGAACCCTGAGACATTACAAACAAATCAACCCTGTGAAAGGGAATCAATTGATTCCAAAAACACTCTTGGATCGAGCAGAAAATCAAGGAGGAAATCATATACAATGACCTCTAAGAATATGGAACAGAGAGCAGAGACCTCCAATGTTAAAGCCACTCCTGGGACCCAAACTTCTTCCACCATGCCATGTTTTGGAACTTGCATTGGGAACTATGATACAATGATTGAATACAACATGGTTTCAGGTGAAATTAGAATGTCAGATGCTGGGAGGTTTTTGTGAGCAGGTTGAAGGAATCATGCCTTCAACGGTTCAAATACCATCTCCATTTTCCATTCGCAAAGATACCAATGCACTTTCATAAAGCTATAATTCATGACATGGAGTCTGAATTTGGCATAGGTTGGTTAGTAAAAAAGGTGAAATGACAAATGTCTCAGAGATTCATAATTAAAGCCACTCCTGGGACCCAAACTTCTTCCACCATGCCATGTTTTGGAACTTGCATTGGGAACTATGATACAATGATTGAATACAACATGGTTTCAGGTGAAATCAGAATGTCAGATGCTGGGAGGTTTTTGTGAACAGGTTGAAGGAATCATGCCTTCAACGGTTCAAATACCATCTCCATTTTCCATTCTCAAAGATACCAATGCACTTGCATAAAGCTATAATTCATGACATGGAGTCTGAATTTGGCGTAGGTTGGTTAGTAAAAAAGGTGAAAAGACAAATGTCTCAAAATTGCGAGAGATTTAGGTGCAACCAAACAAAGAAGATAAAAAAATCCCGCCTAAGCTAAGGATTAAAAAAGGCCAATTGATGTCAGTATAAAAGTATGGAAAGAACTTGTAAAATCATATGAGAAGTCAGATGCACAGAGGAATTCCAATGAGGAGAGTATCTAGGCATTTCAATTTTCTCATAATATTATATCAAATTTCTTAAATGATTTTGTATATTTTATTTGTGCATAATTCAATTGACTTACTTTATGTTTAAGGACAAATCCTCCAAAGCTAGGCTTGCAAAACTCCAAGCCACGCATCATAGTGGCCAAAAAGGTTTACAATCCTTGATTTGCACCTTTGTAAGTATATTTATTATGTGAAATATTTGTTTTTTTATTTCCTAGAAAAAAGTAAATGATTACATATTTATTAGTTTAACTAGTGCATGTGCCATGTTTTGACAGGAGGACAAATATGGTTGGCATCCAACACATTTTGAAAAATAAATGTTACAAAATAAAAAGTGGATTGACTTTATAATATGGATGGAGAACAAGGTATCAATAGTACTGAAGGATCCCTTTCCTTGTTTTTTCCCTAGTTTTTGTCAATGACTCCCCATTTGGGCATCCTTGTCCTTTTTTTCCTTTGAATATTATGAACTCATGGAATGTTCCTTGAAATTTATGGAGTTTGTAAATAATAGCCCTTGTTTTGTGGCTTCTGACAACAGACATAGTTTTCCTAGCAGGGCTTTTCCCCTTTCGTTTATTTTATTTATTTTTTCCTACTATTTGGATAAGTTGGATTCTCATCCAACATTCATAGGACCTTCTTTCCCTTGGCCCTTCTCTAGCATAGTTTTTTTTCACTAATAGATGGGTGATAACTTCATCATCCATATTACAAAGTGAACACATGCCATGCCCTTGGTTACTTCTCCTTTGCAAATGATCTCAAAGAAGTAACTTGTCTCTCAACATCAGCCACATATAAACACGTGTTTTCATAGGAGCTCTAATATTCCAAGGGGGCTTTCACCATAATGATTTTGTCTTGTTCTACATTACATAACATATTTTTGTACCATAGATTTGCAATCTATTATCTTAGAATATGATTCTTGGACCAAACCAAACTATATTTCTCATCCCTAATACTTACATGAATATGAGATAAAGTTCCACATAACATTGCCATTGTGCTAAATTATCCCTTGCAAATCCCAAGAATATCAATACCAATACCAATACCATACCAATACCATACCATACCATACAAATACCATAACAATACAATACCATACTATACCATACCCATACCAATACCAATACCAATACCATACCATTGCGTACCAATACCAATACAATACCAATACCATACCATTGCATACCATTACGAATACCATTGCATGACAATGGTATGCATTGGAAATGATATGCACACCAATACCAATACCATACCAATATCAATACCATACCATACCATACCAATACCAATACCAATACCATACTATAACATACCATACCATACCAATACCAATACCATACTATACCATGCCATACCAATACCAATACAAATCCCATACCATACCAATACCAATACCATACCAATCCATACCATTGCATACCATTGCATGGCAATGGTATGCATTGAAAATGATATGCATACTAATACCATACCAATACCAATACCATACCATACCAATACCAATACCATTGCATACCAATACCAATACCATTGCATACCATTGCATACCAATACCAATACCATTKCATACCAWTRCCAATACCATACCATACCAATACCAATACCATTGCATACMAATACCAATACCATTTCATACCATTGCATGGAAAAGGTATGCATTGGCAATGATATGCATACCAATGCCATACCAATACCAATACCATACTATACCATACCAATACCAATACCATACCATACCGTACCAATACCAATACCATACTAATATCAATACCATACTATACCATACCAATACCAATACCATACCATACCGATACCAATACCAATACCATACCAATAACAATACCATACCATACCATGCCGTACCAATACCAATACTAATACCATACCAATACCAATATGCATTGCCAATACCAATACCAATATGCATTACCAATACCCTTATGCCTTCCCAATACCAATACCAATAACATTTCCAATACCATTGCATACCAATACAATCAATACCATTGCATACCAATACCAATACAAATAACATACCATACCAATACCAATACAATACCAATACCATACCATACCATACCAATACCATACTAATACAATACCATAACATACCAATACCAATACCATATCATTGAATACCAATACCAATACCAATACCACTACCACTACCATACCATTGCGTACTAATACCAATACCATTGCATACCATTGCACGACAATGGTATGCATTGGAAATGATATGCATACCAATACCATACCAAAACCAATACCAATATGCATTGCCAATACCCTTATGCCTTGCCAATACCAATACCAAAACCATTGCCAATACCATACCAAAACCAATACCAATACCAATATGCATCACAAATACCCTTATGCCTTGCCAATACCAATACCAATACCATTGCATACCAATACAACCAATATCATTGCATACCAATACCAATGCTATTGCATACCAATACCATAACATACCATACCAATACCAATACCATACCAAAACCAATACCAATATTCATTCCAATACCAATACCATTTCCAATACCCTTGCATACCAATATGACCAATACCATTGCATACCAATACCAATACCAATACCATACCATACCATACCATACTAATACCAATACCAATACCATACCATACCATACCAATACCATACTAATACAATACCATACCAATAACATACCAATACCAATACCAATACCATATCATTGCATACCAATAACAATACCAATACCATACCAATACTGTACTATTGCATACCAATACCAATACCATTGCATGGAAATGGTATGCATTGGCAATGATATGCATATCAATACCAATACCAATACTATACCATACCATACCAATACCAATACCAATACCATTGGCAATACCATACCATACCAATACCATTAACAATACCAATACCAATACCATACCAATACCATATGATTGCATACCAATACCAATACCGATATTTCACACCATTGCATACCACAATGGTATGCATTGGCAATACCATACCAATACCATACCAATACGAATACCAATACGAATACAATACCATACCATACCAATACCAATACCAATACCATAGCCAAAAATGCCTGACATAGTGTTCTTGAAAATTGACCTCATTTTCAGAAATTGCACTATGCCTCATTGACCAAAACCCTAGTGCCGGAGATACTCCAACAAATGGTTTTTAAATCGATGGAATGATAGCATAGGAGCCCCACTAGCTGAAAACCGGTGCTCTTAATTCAATGCAAATAACGGTTCATTCATCTGAGTCCCGGTTTGAGTTTTATCGTGAGTTGCAACTTGCCTCCTCATGCCATTTAGGGACATGTGGTCAATTTGGTCCAAGGGCATAAAATCCAAACTGAGTAGCATAATGAAATTTCGTAAGCTCCCACAAGTCTATTTGGCCAAGGCCCACACGACTACACTAGCCAAAAAGACCCAACACAATGTTCTTGAACATCGACCTCCTCTTCAAAAATTGCATTACGCCTCATTGACCAAAACCCTAGTGTTGGAGATACTCCAACAAATGGTTTTTTGGTCGACAGAATGATAACGTAAGAGCCCCAATAGCTAAAACTCGATGCTCTGGATCTAAAGCAGTTGATGGTTCGTGCATCTGAGTCCTGGTTTGCGTTTTATCGATAGTTGCAACTCGCCTCCTCAAGCCATTCAAGGACATGTGACCAATTTGGTCCGGAGGCATAAAATCCAAACCGAGCAACATAATGGAGTTTCGTAAGCTCCCAAAATTCTATTTGGACAAGGCCCATGCGTCTACACTAGAAAAAAACTCCCAACAGAGTGTTCTTGAAAATTGACCTCATCTTCAAAAATTTCACTATGCCTCATTGACCAAAACCCTAGTGTTAGAGATACTACAACAAATGGTTTTTCGGTCAACAGAATGATATTTTAGGGGCCCCACTAGCCGAAACCCATTGCTCTTAATCCAATGCAACTGACGGTTTGTGTATCAGAGTCATGGTTTGATTTTTATCGCAAGTTGCAACTCGCCTCCTCAAGCCATTTAGGGACAATGTGTGGTCAATTTGGTCTGGAGGCATAAAATCCAAACTGAGTAGCATAATGGAATTCCGTAAGCTCCTACAAGTCTGTTTGTCCAAGGCCCACATGACTCCACTAGCCAAAAAGACCTGACACAATGTTCTTGAAATCGACCTCCTCTTCAGAAATTGCACTATGCCTCATTGACCAAAACCCTAGTGTTGGAGATACTCCAACAAATTGTTTTTCGGTCGACGAAATGATAGCGTAGGAGCTCTAATAGTTGTAACCAGGTGTTCCAGATCCAATGAAACTGATGATTCATGCATCTGAGTCCCGGTTTGAGTTTTATCGATAGTTGCAACTCGCCTCCTCCGATAGTTGCAACTCGCCTCCTCCGATAGTTGCAACTCGCCTCCTCAAGCCATTCAAGGACATGTGGCCAATTTGGTTTGGGGAATAAAATCCAAACCGTGCAGCATAATAGAGTTTCATAAGCTCCCACAAGTCTGTTTGGACAAGGTTCATGCAACTACACTAGCCACAAATGCCTGACATAGTGTTCTTGAAAATCGACCTCATCTATAGAAATTGCACTATCCCTGATTGACCAAAACCCTAATGTTGGAGATATTCCAACAAATGGTTTTTCGGTCAATGGAATGATAGCGTAGGGGCCCCACTAGCTTAAAATTGGTGCTCTGAATCCAATTGAACTGATGGTTTGTGGATCTGAATCTCGGTTTCAGTTTTATCGTGATTTTTAACTTGCCTCCTCAAGCCATTCAGGGATATGTGGCCAATTTGGTCTGGGGGCATAAAATCCAAACTAAGTAGCATAACGGACTTCCGTAAGCTCCTGAAACTCTGTTTAGCAACCTTAAACCACTCTACTTCTTTAGCCACCTAAATTCATGCCATTTTTATTGATAATTTCCACTTGCATCCTCAATCCATTCAAGGACATGTGGACAATTTGGTCTAGGGGCATAAAATCCAAATCGATTAGCATAATGGAGTTTCGTAGGCTCTCATATAATGCCCGATAGAGTGTTCTTGAAAATCGGCCTCATCTTCAGAAATTGCAATATGCCTCATTGACCAAAACACTAGTGGTGGAGATACTCCAACAAATGGTTTTCTGTTCGACAAAATGATAACGTAGGGGCCCCACTTGTTGAAACCTGGTGCTCTGAATCCAATGCAACTGACACTTCATGCACCTAAGTCCCGGTTTGAGTTTTATTACAAGTTGAAACTCACCTCCTCAAGCCATTTAGGTACATGTGGTCAATTTGGTCTGGGGGCATAAAATCCAAACCGAGTAGCATAATAGAGTTGCGTCATCTCCTGCAATTTTGTTTGGCCAAGGCCCACGTGATTACACTAGCCAAAAACTCCAAACAGAGTGTTCTTGAAAATCGACCTCATCTTCAGAAATTGCACTATGCCTCATTGACCAAAACCCTAGTGCTGAAGATATTCTAACAAATGTTTTTTTGGTTGATAGAATGATAACGTAGGGGACCCACTAGTTGAAACTTGGTGCTCTAAATCCAATGCAATTGATGGTTCATGTATCTGAGTCCCGGTTTGAGTTTTATCGCAAGTTTCAACTCACCTCCTCAATCCATTCAGGGACATCTGGCCAATTTGGTTCAGGGGCATAAAATCCAAAACGAGCATCATAACAGAGTTCCGTAATCTCCCACAAGTATATTTATCCACCTTACACCACTCTACTTCTTCAGCCACCTAAATTCATGCATAAAATCATGTTTCATGGCTACGACCATATATGATACTCTTTATTGAATTTACGGTCTTTATGATGTGTGATGCAACTCAAATTTCTTTGTATGTTGAGTATGTACCAACATGTACTCCATCAAAATGAAGGGACCAATAAGCTTGTTCCACAATTGTTGACTCACCCTTGAGTCAATTATGTCTTGTTTCCCTAAATGAAGTGCCCAACTATGGGATAAACATTGAGATAAACATATCCTGGCCCATGAACCGACACCTAATCATGCAATTTACCAACACATATGATAGCTAAGATGAAGATAGGTTTTACCCACCATAAGCAATAGTGAACAAGTTGTTTATATGTACAGATTAGACCTAGTTTGGAGAGTGTAAGTTCCTCAGATTGTTATTTCCAACAGGATATACTAAGAGTCTTATTGAGATTTCTTCATCATGCATCTATGTTACCGTTGTTATCTAAATTGAATGCCTAGGATTGTTAATGGTACTACCCATTTTTCTAATGGTTGTAGCACAACTACCAGGTGTAACAACATTTCATCCCTATAAGATGGTTTCCTAGTTCCTTGATAGATGTCGCAAGATTGAGCATATTCTAAGTATTTCATGATGGCTCTCCCATAAAATTCTAAGTAATTTATGATCCATGATGCAACTTCAAAGGATGCCATATACCATGAGCTTGTACAAATGACCTATTTATCTAATAGTTGGTCACACATAAAACCAATTGTTTCTTCTATGTTGTCAAGTACCCTTGTGGAAAAACACCTATGATGAGAAAAATAATTATGTCATCCAAATAATTTGGTACTATTTCTTGTCATGAAACATGTGCTATGTCACATGTTCTCAAATTTGAGACCGTGTGAGATAAACCCATTGCATTATATCTTGACTACCAAGGACATTTGGCAGGAAGTGCAGACTTGGTGCAATATCAACACCATCAACACATACATAGATGACTTCTTGTTCTTTCTAAAAAAAAAGAAAAGTGAAGACAATGATGAATTCCAAAGGGTTCTCATCATGGTCCATGACCCATTACTCCTCCCGAGCTTTACTACAAAAAAGAAACACAAATGTTTCATTGATTCAAACTAAGCAAAACCCTAGTTCTCAAAATCGATGAAAAGATAACTTCCAAGGGAGGGTACTCGGGAGTGAGGGGTGATCTAGCTGAAATCCTATGCGAGGAATCCAACGGAAATGGCGGTTCCTCAATTCGAGTCTCGATATTTGTTATATGCCTAGTTTCAAGTCGCATCCCAAACCATTTCAGGGACTCTTGGCCAATTCCTCCTCAGGGCATAAAAGCCTAACAGAGCAACATTTTTGAGTTTTGTGAGATGCTGCAAGATTTTTTAGGAATGGACTAGGTGACCACATTATCCATCCTCTCTTGTGGGACAGTTTCATAAATTGGACCCCTTAATCCAAATGTTGCATTGCTTCAAACTGAGCAAAACACTAGTTCTCGAACTCAATGAGTAAAGCAACTTCGGAGGCATGGCACCTAGGAGTGAGGGGTGATTTAGCTGAAATCCTATCCTAGTAATCATTGGAATCAAAGATTCCACAATCGAAGTCTTAGTTTTTGTTTTATGCCTAGTTGTAATTCGCATCCGAAACCATTTCAGGGACTCTTGGCCAATTCCTCCTCAGGGCATACAAAACCTAACATAGCAACATTTTTGAGTTACCTGAGATGATGCAAGCTTGTTTAGGAATGGAATAGGTGACCACATTGTCCATCCTCTCCTGAGGCATGGTTTCATAAATTGGACCCCTAAATCTAAATGTTGCATTGCTTCTTACTGAGAAAAACCCTAGTTCTCAAAATTGATGAAAAAAACAACTTATGAGGGATTGGACCCGAGAGTGAGGGGTGCTCTAGCTGAAATCCTATGCCAGGAATCCAACAAAGACGATGATTCCTCAATCCAAGTCTCAGTTTTCGTTATATGCTCAGTTGCAAGTCGCATCCCAAACCATTTCAGAGACTCTTGGAAAATTCCTCCACAGGGCATAAAATCCTAACAGAGGATCATTTTTTAGTTTCGTGAGATGCTGCAAGCTTGTTTATGCATGGACTAGGTGACCAAATTATCCATCTTCTCCCAAGGGATGGTTTCATAATTTTGACCCCTTAATCCAAATGGTGCATTGCGTCAAACTGATAAAAACATTAGTTCTCTAAATCAATGAGTACATCAACTTTCAAGGCATGGCACCTAGGAGTGAGGGGTGCTCTAGCTGAAATCCTATCCCAGTAATCCATCAGAGTCGACGATTCCTCAATTTGAGTCTTGATTTTCATTTTATGCCAGTTGCAAGTCGCATCCCAAACCATTTCATAGACTCTTGGCCAATTCCTCCTCAGGGAAGAAAAACCTAACGGAGCAGCGTTTATGAGTTCCATGAGATGTTGCAAGCTTGTTTAGGCATGGACTATGTGATCACATTGTCCATCCACTCCCGGGGCACAATTTCACAATTTGGACCCCTAAATCCAAATGTTGCATTGCTTCAAACTGAGAAAAACCCTAGTTCTCAAAATATATGAAAAAAACAACTTTTAAGGGATTGGACTCGAGAGTGAGGGGTGCTCTAGCTGAAATCCTATGCCAAGAATCCAACGGAGATGACGATTCCTCAATCCAAGTCTCAGTTTTCATTATATTCCTAGTTGCAAGTTTAATCCCAAACCATTTCGAGGACTCTTGGCCAATTCTTCCTCAGGGAATAAAAACCTAACAGAGCAACATTTTTGAGTTCTATGAGATGCTGCAAGCTTGTTTAGGCATGGACTAGGTGACCACATTGTCCATCCACTTCCGAGGCACGGTTTCATAAATTTGACCCCTTAATTCAAATTTTTCATTGCTTCAAACTGAGAAAAACACTAGTTCTTGAAATCAATAAGTAAAGCAACTTCTGAGGCATGGCACCCAGGAGTGAGGGGTGCTTTAGCTGAAATCCTATCACAATAATCCATTGGATTCGATGGTTACTCAATCCTATTAAAATTAACTAAAAAGTACTTAGGCAATTGTTTCTCATCACCTAGGTGCCTAGGGGGTGGGAAAATGCCTAATGTGGACCCTTGTCATTTACTTTATGAGATGTAAGTTAAAAGGTGACTTTTTGAACTTAGGGAAAGTGGGTGAGTTAAGTGATTTAATATCCACCACTCATCTTATCTAATCTCAACCATTGGATTAGATGAATTTTCACCTTCCCTCTCATTGAGTTGATTAGGGTAAGGAGGGCACACCCATTCTTCGCTTGTTGAATGAATTTTTTGAGAGAAAGAGGAAGAGGAGAAGTCGAGTTAGAGAAGAGAGGAAGTTGTTGAGCATTGGCATGCATTCCAAGGAAAGATACAACATGGAAATCGAGGCAGAGGGTACAACCAACATACATGACGTACAATACATATTTTTTGAGGTTGCACAGTTGAGAAAGGTACAGTCCGTACAACAAAGAAAGTGCATGCATTTTGAGATAGTTTGGCACATAAATATAGGTGCAATTAATGTTGGAAAATTCGTATAACAAACCCATAATTTATGGCACAATTTTATAGATAGTTCGTACATCATTAAATGTTTTGACAGTTGTACAGTGGTACGAATTTCTTGCATAGAAATCAAGGAGCTGATGTTGTGACAGTTGTACAGTGGTACGAATTTCCCTTTGTGGGTTTTTCCAGGGTCAATGTTAGACCAAAAATCTCCATGTCTATTATTTTCTGAGTTATTTTGCTGCTGATAGAAATTTATTTTTTCATTAAATGTTGTTCATAATCCTCATGTTTCAGTTCTGAAATTTGTTTACATGCTGGGTATTTTATGGCTGTCATAAAACTGGGTTTTTGGGCATGTAACAATGAGTTGTCTCAGTGAGACTTGAAACTAGGTGGGGTCTAAATTTTTTACATGGTATCAGAGATGAGTTGAAGAGAAGTGAAGATTTAAATCAACAATACAAAGATTGGGATATAAGTTACTTCACCGGATAGATTTTGGAATTTTTTATTTTCAGTTGAGAAGGGTCAATGGCTACTGGTTTAAGGGTTGAGGGTAGACTTGATGGGGCAACGAATTTTGGTGCTTGGAAGGAGAGAATTATTTTGCTTCTGTAGGAGAGTGAATTATGGGACATTGTTGAGAAATCCACAACAAACCTAGTAAAAATACCTATAGATGTTACTCTTCTAGCAGCTTATAACAAGAAGAGTATCAAGGCTAAAAGAATCATCCTTGATGCCATCAAGGACCATTTGATTCCTCATGTGACAAGGAAGACAAAAGCCTATGATATGTGGGAGTCCTTGATGAAGTTGTATCAAAGTACAAATGATAATCGAAAGATGGATTTGAGAGAGAAACTGAAAAGCATTAGAATGAATAGGGTTGAAAATGTGATCACATATCTTACTAGATTGACACATGTAAGATATGAACTTGGTTCTATTGGGGAGGCCATTGTTGACAATGAACTTGTGAGGAAAACATTGAATGGAGTGACCAAACAATGGGTTGTTTTTGTTGAGGACATTGTGGCTAGGGAGAATTTCCCCAAGTGGGAACGTATATGGGATGACTTTGTTCAGGAGGAAACCCAGAGGGGTTATGTGCATGGAAGTTCATCTACTGGTAATGATGAGGAGAATGTGGCTCTTGTTGCTAACAAGAAGAAGAAGTTCAAAAGGGGTCCTAAGGGAGGAAACAAACCGAAGAGTGAAGGCAAGAAGGACATGATCAAAGTCAAGTGCTTTTCATGTCACAAGTTTGGGCACTATGCAGGAAAATTTCCTAATAAGAAGAAGAAGCAGACAACAAATTCAATTGAGGTGGAGGAGTTTTCCACCAGGTTCGACAAGGATTTTTCCTTAGTGGTGTGTCCTTCTACTAGATCCACACATTCTAGTGTTTGATATATTGATAGTGGTGCCTCATGCCATATGAAAGGTGTTCGTGAGCATTTGATATATTGATGATCTTGAGGTAGTGCTTGGAGATGAATGGGTGATAAAGGAAGTTGTTAATGGGACAATATCATTTCAGAGGGAGTCTCAACCTCCCATGTTGTTGAGAGATGTCATATATGTTCCTGGATTGAAGAAGAAATTGATTTCAGTTTCTATTATTGAGGAGAGGGGATCTGAGGTGCTTTCCGTGATGGGTAGGAGCTCCTATTTCCCAAGGGGTCAAGTATGACTTTGGCCAAAGTGATTGGAACTCAACATGAGAAGTTGTACAAGATTATGTTTCAACCAGCTAGTGCATTGTATCATACTACCAGAAACAATGATCTTTGTGAGCTATGGAATAATAGGATGGCCCATTTTCATCATGGGGCTTTGAGGATATTGAGGGAGATTGTGATTGGAGTGCCAGAGTTCATTACAGAGCACCAAGAGTTGTGCAAGGGGAGTTATTTGGGAAAGTACACCAAGACTACTTTTCCAAGTAGTGACAACAAAGCAATATGTATACTTGATCTGATTCATTCTGATGTATGCGGTCCTATGTCTTCTGCATCTTTGAGTGGTTGTTTGTACTATGTCATATTCATTGATGAATTCTCTTGGAATTATTGGATTTTGTTCATGAAGACCAAAGGACCGGTCTTCAATCAGTTTCAAGAGTTCAAATCTCTTGTGGATAGCCAAACTGGGAGGAAAATTAGAGTACCGAGGACAGATAATGGGGGTGAGCATACCTCCAAGGAGTTGAATTACTTCTATGCAGGAGAGGGCATCAAGAGGGAGTTTTATGTTCCTTACAACCCACAATAGAATGGGGTTTCTGAGAGGAAGAACATGACCATAGTTGGGGCTGCGAGAGCCATGTTGCATGATCAGGGTCTGACACTCTTTCTTTGGGTTGAGGCATGTTACACTCCAGTTTATTTGCAGAACAAGAGTCCACACATAGCATTGGGGGATAAGACTCCTGAGGAGGCTTTCTCTGGGAAGAATCCTGAGGTTGGTCACTTTAGGATTTTTGTGTGCCTTAGATATTTAGATGTCCCTTTTGAGAAGAGGACAAAGCTAGAGCCCACGACAAAAAAAGGGTATTTTTGTTGGGTATAGTGAGACTTCAAGGGATTTTTGCATATAAATCCCTTCCTTGAGGAATACAATTTTGAGAAGGGATGCAATATTTGAGGAGGATAGATAATTTAGGAAGTCATGAGGGACTGAGAGGGGTGAGAAGTCATCACCTCAGATTCAGGTGAGTCCACAAAAAACTTCAATGAAATAGAGTTCAGGTCCACCAGTTTCAGTGACGAATGGTCCACAGGGCACATGGCCACAGATGTTAGGATCACAAGTTACTGATCCTCAGATTTCAAGATCGTATGCTCCAGATTCTACTTTAGGTTCACAATCTTCAGGTGATGGGGTTGAGCAGGGGGAGTCCCCTACACAAGACACTACTTCAGAGAGGAGGAAGCCCAAGTGGCTTGAAGACACTCTGAAGGAGGCACAGGGTTCTGTGGGGAATCCCAGGAAGGCTATGAGGGAGAGTAAACCTCCTGAGAGATTTTGCAGCTATATTGCGATGGTGAGAAACATCAGGGAGTCTGAGCCTTCCACGTTTTAGGAGGCTACTTGAAGACAGGTTTGGAGAGATGCCATGATGGAAGAGTACAATTCCATCATGAAGAATGATGTTTGGGAGATTGTTCCTACACCAGAGGGGAAGTCAATGGTGACTTCTAGGTGGCTCTACAAAATCAAGTATGCTACAGATGGCATCATTGAGAAGTACAAATCTCATTTTGTGGCTCGGGGGTTCTCACAGGTTGAGGGATTTGACTATGATGAGACCTTTTCTCCGGTTGCTAGATATACCTTGATCAGGGCAATGATATCTATTGCTGCAAAGGGGTTGGAAGATCCATTGGATGGATGTGAAGAACACATTTATGAATGGTCTCATATAGGAGGAGGTGTACATTGAGCAACCGTTGGGATTTGAGGTGCATGGGAGAGAGTCTCATGTGTGTAGATTGAAGAAGGCATTCTATGGGATGAAACAATATCCTAGAGCTTGGTATTCTAGGATTGATGTCTACTTGTAGCAGTTGGGATTTGAGAAGAGTGAGGCAGATCCCAACCTGTACTTCATTGTGATTGGAGAGGATCCTCTCATACTCCTTCTGTATGTTGATGATATTTTCATCATAGGGGCTGGGAGACTCATTACTAGCTGGAAGGAGAGCCTTGATTCAGAGGTTAAGATGACATATATTGGATTGATGCATTATTTTTTGGGGTTGGAAGTTTGGCAGGAGCATGGACACATCTTTCTGGGAAATGAGAAGTATGCTTGTGACATTGTGAGGAGATTCTAGATGGAGTATTATAGGCCCATGGCCACACCCATGATTACTAACTAGAATAAGCTCCATTCTTCTGAGTCACATTTGGTTGATCCCACTTTATATTGTCAGTTGATCGGTTCGTTGATGTATTTGGTCAATACTAGACCAGATATTTGTTTTGTTGTCAACACTCTTAGTTAGTTTATGGTGGAGCCTAGAAGAGTGCATTGGGTGGCATAAAAACATGTGCTCAGACATATTTGTTGTACAATGTATTATTTCTTGGACTATCCAAAAGGGGATGGAGTTCGATTGGTGGGCTATATTGATTCAGATTGGGCAAGATGTGTTAGTGACATGAAGAATACTTTTGGATGTTGTTTCAGATTGGGCTCAATAGTGGTGTCTTGGTTCAGTTGGAAGAAAAAGTCAGTGGCTTTGAGTTCTACAAGGGATAAGTGTATGGCTTCAAATCAGGCCAGTTGTGAGGCCATTTGGATTCACAAGTTGTTGGTAGGCTTATTTGGTGTGCAATTCAGATCCACTATGATTTACTGTGACAATTAGAGTTGTATCAAACTATCTGAGAATCCAGGTTTTCACGACAAGTCTAAGCACATTGAGATTCAATATCACTTCATCTGGGATTATGTTCAGACAGGATCAGTTGAGCTACAATATATATCTACAGATGATCAAGTTGCAGACATACTCACAAAATATTTGGGGAAAGGCAAGTTTGTATTTTCCAGGGATAAGATTGGAGTGGTGAGTAACACCTTCCTCGGTAAGAGGGAGTTTTAAAATTAATTAAAAAGTACCTAGGCAAGTGTTTCTCATCACCTAGGCACCTAGGGGGTGGGAAAATGCCTAATGTGAACCCTAGTCATTTAACTTATGAGATGTAAATTAAAAGGTGACTTTCTGAACTTAGGGAAAGTGGGTGGGTTAAGTGATTTAATCTCAACCACTCATCTTGTCCAATCTCAACCATTGGATTATATGACTTTTAACTTTCCCTCTCATTGATTCGATTAGGGTAAAAAGGGCGCAACCATTCTTCACTTGTTGAATGAATTTTTGGAGAGAAAGAGGAAGAGGATAAGTCAAGCTAGAGAAGAGAGGAAGTTGTTGAGCATTGGCATGCATTCCAAGGCAAGGTATAGCATGAAGATCGAAGCAGAGGGTACAACCAGTAGATGGGATGTACAATATGGATTTTTGGAGCTCGTACAATGGATAAAGGTACAGTCCATATCACAGAGAAAGTGCATGCATTTCGAGGTAGTTTGGAACATAAATCTAGGTGCATTTAATGCTGGAAAATTCGTACAACAAACCCAAAATTTATGGCATTATTTTCTAGACAGTCTATACAACATTAAATTTTGTGATAGCCGTACATTGGTACAAATTTATTGCACAGAAATCGAGGAGCTATTTGGGGGTTGTTCAGGAATATATTTGGCTCATTTTTATGAGATAAGTTTGTGTAATTTTTGTTGTAACAGAAGAATTTATCTGAGATCTGAAAATAATAAAAATTCCTTCTCTCACTGGTTTTCCCCTTGTGGGTTTTTCCAGGGTCAATGTTAGACCAAAAATATCGGTGTCTATAATTTTTTGAGTTATTGTGCTGCTGATAGAAATTTATTTCTACATTAAATGTTGTTCAGAATCCTCATGTTTCAGTTCTGAAATTTGTTTATATGTTGGGTATTTTATGGTTGTCATAAAACTAGGGTTTTATGCATCTAACAATGAGTTGTCTCAGTGAGACTTGAAATTGGGTGGGGTCTGAAAATTTTACTAACCCGAGTCTCAATTTTTGTTTTATGCCCAATTGTAAGTCACATCCCAAACCATTTCAGGAACTCTTGGCCAATTCCTCCTCAGGGCATAAAATCCTAATAGAGAAACATATATGAGTTTCGTGAGATGTTGCAAGAATTTTTAGGCATGGACTATGTGACCACATTTTCCATCCACTTCTGAGGCATGGCTTCATAAATTGGACCCCTAAATATAAATGTTTCATTGCTTCAAACTGAGTAACACACTAGTTCTCGAAATCGATGAAAAAAACAACTTCCGAGGGATTGGACTTGGGAGTGAGGGGTGATCCTGCTGAAATCCTATGCCAGGAATCCAACGAAGACGACAGTTCCTCAATTCGAGTCTCAGTTACTGTTATATGTGCAGTTGAAAGTCACAACCCAAACCATTTCGGGCACTCTTGGCCAATTCCTCCTCAGGGAATAAAAACCTAATGAAGCAACATTTTTGAGTTTTGTGAGATGTTGCAAGATTGTTTAGGCATGGAATAGGTGACCACATTTTCCATCCAATCCCTAGGCACGGTTTCATAAATTGGACCACTTAATCCAAGTGTTGCATTACTTCAAACTGAGAAAAACACTAGTTCTCAAAATCAATGAGTAAAACAACTTATAAGGCATGACACCTAGGAGTGAGGGGTGCTCTAGCTGAAATCCTATCCCAGCAATCAATCAGATTTGACAGTTCCTCCTTTGGAGTCTTGGTTTTCGTTTTATTCCTAGTTGCAAGTCGCATCCCAAACCGTTTCGGGGACTCTTGGCCAATTCCTCCTCAAGGTAGAAAACCCTAACAGAGCAGTATTTTTGAGTTCCGTGAGATGTTGCAAGCTTGTTTAGGCATGGACTAGGTGAAATTTTTTTCCATCTTCTCTCAAGGCATGGTTTCATAAATTGGACCCCTAAATCAAAATTTTGCATTGCTTCAAACTAAGCAAAACACTAGTTCTCGAAATCGATGAAAAACACAACTTCTGAGGGACTGGAACCGGGAGTGAGGGGTGCTCTAGCTAAAATCCTATGTCAGGAATCCAATGGAGATGACGGTTTGTCAATCTGAGTCTCGATTTTCTCTGAATTCCCAGTTGCAAGTCGCATCCCAAACCATTTTAAGGACTCTTGGCCAATTCCTCCTCAGGGCATAAAAACCTAATGGAGCAACATTTTTGAGTTTGTGAGATGATTCAAGCTTGTTTAGGCATGGAATATGTGACCACATTTTCTATCCTCTCCCATGTACGGTTTCATAAATTGGACCCCTTAATTCAAATGTTTCATTGCTTCAAACTGAGAAAAACCCTAGTTCTCGAAATCAATGAAAAAAACAACTTCCGAGGCAGGGAACTCGGGAGTGAGGGGTGATCTAGCTGAAATCCTATCCCAATAATCCATCAGAAACAACGGTTCCTCAATCTAAGTCTCTATTTTTAGTAAATATGCCCATTTGCAAGTCGCATCCCAAACCATTTCGAGGACTCTTGGCCAATTCCTCCTTAGGGCATAAAAACCTAACGAAGCAACTTTTTTGAGTTCCATGAGATGTTGAAAGTTTGTTTAGGAATGGACTAGGTGACCACATTGTCCATCCGCTCCCGAGGCATGGTTTCATAAATTGGACCCCTAAATCCAAATGCTGCAATGCTTCAAACTGAGCAAAACACTAGTTCTCGAAATCGATGAAAGAAACAAGATATGAGGGATTGGACCTAGGAGTGAGGGGTTCTCTAGTTGAAATCCTATGTCAGGAATCCAATGGAGATGACAGTTCCTCAATCTGAGTCTCAGCTTCCGTTATATGCCTAGTTGAAAGTTGCATCCCAAACCATTTCGGGGACTCTTGGCCAATTCATCTTGAGGGCATAAAAACATAACATAGCAACATTTTAAAGTTCCATGAGATGTTTAAAGCTTGTTTAGGAATGGACTATGTGACCACATTGTCCATCCACTCCTGAGGCATGGTTTCATAAATTGGACCCCTAAATCCAAATGTTGCATTGCTTCAAACTGAGAAAAACCCTAGTTCTCAAAATCGATGAAAAAAACAACTTTTGAGGGGTTGTACCTGGGAGTGAGGGGTTCTCTAGATGAAAAAATATGTTAGGAATCCAATGGAGATGATGGTTCCTCAATTTGTGTATCGGTTTTTGTTATATTCCCAGTTGTAAGTCGCATCCCAAACCATTTCGGGGACTCTTGGCAAATTCCTCCTCATGGCATAAAAACCTAAAGAAGCAACATTTTTGAGTTTCATGAGATGTTACAAGCTTGTTTAGGCATGGAATAGGTGACCACATTGTTCATCCACTCCCGAGACATAGTTTCATAAATTGGACCCCTTAATCCAAATGTTGCATTGCTTCAAATTGAGCAAAACACTAGTTCTCGAAATCAATGAGTAAAGCAACTTGTGAGGCATGGCACCCAGGAGTGAGGGGTTCTCTAGCTGAAATCCTATCCCAGTAATCCATCGGAGTTGGAGGTTACTCAATTTGAGTCTCGGTTTTCATTTTATGCCTAGTTTCATGTCACATCCCAAACCATTTCGGGGACTCTTGGACAATTCCTCCTCAGGGCATAAAATCCTAACAGAGCAACATTTTTGAGTTCTGTGAGATATTGCAAGATTTTTTAGGCATGGACTAGGTGACCACATTTTTCATACGCTATTGAGGCATGGTTTCATAAATTGGACCCCTAAATCCAAATGCTACATTGCTTCAAACTGAACAAAACACTAGTTCTTGAAATTGATGAAAACAACAATTTCCGAAGGATTGGACCTGAGAGTGAGGGGTGATCTAGTTGAAATACTATGCCAGGAATCCAACGACGATGATGGATCCTCAATCCAAGTCTCGGTTTTCATTATATTTCCAGTTACAAGTCGCATTCCAAACCATTTCAGGGACTCTTGGCCAATTTATCCTTAGGGCATAAAAACCTAATGGAGCATTATTTTTTAGTTCCCTGAGATGCTGAAAGCTTGTTTAGGCATGGACTATGTGACCACATTGTCCATCCGCTCTCGAGGCATGGTTTCATAATTTGGACCCCTATATCCAAATGTTGCATTGCTTCAAACTGAGCAAAACCCCAACTCTCAAAATCGATGAAAAAAATAACTTTCGAGGTATTGGACCCGGGAGTGAGGGGTGCTCTAGCTGAAATACTATGCCAAGAATCCAATGGAGACGACGGTTCCTCAATATGAGTCTTATTTTTTGTAATATGCCCAGTTTCAAGTCACATCCAAAACCATTCCGGGGACTCTTGGCCAATTCCTCCTCATGGCAATAAATCCTAACGGAGCAACATTTTTGAGTTCCGTGAGATGTTGCAAGATTCTTTAGGCATGGACTAGGTGACCACATTATCCATATACTCTTGAGGGATGGTTTCATAAATTGGACCCCTTAATCTAAATGACTCATTGCTTCAAACTGAGCCAAACACTAATTATCGAAATCAATGAGTAAAGCAACTTCCGAGGCATGGAACTCGAGATTGAGGGGTGCTCTAGCTGAAATCCTATCCTAGTAATCCATCGAAATTGATGGTTCCTCAATCTGAGTCTCGGATTTCTTTTTATGCCCAGTTGCAAGTGGCATCCCAAACCATTTCGGGGACTCTTGGCCAATTCCTCCTCAAGGCATAAAAACCGAACTGAGCAACATTTTTGAGTTCCGTGAGATGTTGCAAGCTTGTTTAGGCATGGACTGGGTGACCACATTTTCCATCTACACTCATGGCATGATTTCATTAATTAGACCCCTAAATCCAAATGTTGCATTGCTTCAAACTGAGAAAAACACTGGTTCTCCAAATCGATGAAAAACAACTTCCGAGGCATGGCACCTGGGAGTGAGGGGTGCTCTAGCTGAAATCCTATGCCAGGAATCCAATGGAGATGACAATTCCTCAATGTGAGTCTAGGTTTTTTTTATATTTCGAGTTTCAAGTATCATCCCAAACCATTTTGGGGACTCTTAGCCAATTCCTCCCCAGGGAATAAAAACCTAACGTAGCATCATTTTTGAGTTCTGTGAGATGCTACAAGATTGTTTTGGCATGGACTAGGTGACCACATTATCGATCTGCTCACGAGAGAAAGTTTCATAAATTAGACCCCTTAATCCCAATGTTTCATTGCTTCAAACTGAACAAAACACTAATTCTCGAAATCAATAAGTAAAGCAACTTCAGAGGCATGGAACCCAAGAGTGAGGGGTGCTATAGCTAAAATCGTATCCCATTAATCCATCGGAGTCGATGGTTACTCAATCAGAGTCTCGGTTTTCTTTTTATGCCCAGTTGCAAGTCACATCCCAAACCATTTCATGGACTCTTGGCCAATCCCTCCTGAGGGCATAAAAACCTAATAGAGCAACATTTTTGAGTTCCATGAGATGATGCAAGATTTTTTAGGCATGGAATAGGTGACCACATTGTCCATATGCTCCTGAGGCATGGTTTCATAAATTAGACCCTTAAATCCAAATGTTGCATTGATTCTTACTGAGAAAAACCCTATTTCTCCAAATTGATGAAAAAAACAAATTCCAAGGCATGGGACCCGGGAGTGAGGGGTGCTCTAGCTGAAATCCTATCCCAGAAATCCAACGAAGATGACAGTTCCTCCATATGAGTCTTGGTTTTCATTATATGTTGAGTTGCAAGTCGCTTCCCAAACCATTTCAGGGACCTTGGCCAATTCCTCCTCAGGGCATAAAAACTTGATGACGTAACATTTTTAAGTTCAGTGAGATGATGCAAGCTTGTTTAGGCATGGACTAGGTGACCACATTTTCCATCTGCTCCTGAGGCATGGTTTCATAAATTGGGCCCCTTAATCCAAATGTTCCATTGAGCAAAACACTAGTTCTCGAAATCAATGAGCAAAGCAACTTTTGAGGCATGGCACCTGGGAGTGAGGGGTGCTCTAGCTGAAATCCTATGCCAGGAATGCAATGGAGACGTCAATTCCTCAATCGAAGTCTCAGTTTTCATTATATGTTGAGTTGAAAGTCACATCCCAAACCATTTCAGGGACTCTTGGCCAATTCCTCCTCAGGGCATAAAAACCTAACAGAGCAACATTTTTGAGTTCCGTGAGATGATGAAAGATTGTTTAGGCATGGACTAGGTGACCACATTATTGATCCACTCACGAGGCATGGAACCCGGGAGTGAGGGATGCTCTAGCTGCAAGGCTTTCAAAGGAAAGGCATTACATAGCATGGCAAGGCAAGATATGATATGGAAAGGCATGGTATGGAAAGACAAGGCATGGAAAGTGAATGCAAGACATGGCATTGTAAGGCATGTTATGGAGGAGCATGGTATGGAAAGACATATCATACGATATCAAGGAATGACATGGAATGACAAGGCAAGGCATGGCATGGCAAGGAATGGCATGGCATATCATGACATGGCATGGCAAGGCAATGCATGCAAAGGAAAGCCATGGCATGGCATGGAAAAGTATGGCATGGTATGGAAAGACAAATCCATGCATTGCAAGGCATGGTATGGATGGGTATGGCATGTAAAGGCATACCATATGATAGAAAGGCATGGCATGGCAAGGTAAGGCATGGCATGACATGGGAAGGAAAGGCATGGCATTTCATGGCAAGGAAAGGCATGGGAAGGAAAGGAATGCAAAGGCAAGGCATGGCATGGCATGGCAAGGCAAGGCAATGCATGACATGGAAAGACAAGGCAATGCAAGGTATGACATGGAAAGGCATGCAAAGGCAAGGAATGACATGGCAAGGTAAGGCATGATATGGAAAGGCATGGTATGGAAATACAAGGCATGGAAAGTGAATGCAAGGCATGATATGGAGACACATGGCAAGGAAAGGCATACCATACGATAGAAAGGAATGGAATGGAATGACAAGGCATGGCATAGCATGACAAGGCAAGACAATGGATGGCATGACAAGGGAAGTAAATGCACGGCATGACAAGGCAAGGGATGGCATGGCAAGGCATGCAAAGGAAATACATCACATGGCATGGCAGGGCGAGGAAAGGCATGGAAAGGCAGGGCATGGCATGACATGGTAAGGCAATGAAATGCATGGAAAGGAAAGGAAATTAAATACATGGCACTGCAAGGCATGCAAAGGCAAGGCATGGCAAGAAATGGAATGACATGGCAAGGCAAGGCAAGGCAATAAAACTTGATACCTTTTATTACATTTTTGTCATAATTTTCAACCCTTTAGGGCTTGATGTATAGATTTTTTTTTTTGGAAGGATTGACATTTGGATGTGGTCTAGTTGAATGAGTATCGAGAGCATCTTCAAAATTACCTATAAACTAGTTCATTCTCAAAGGACCTTTAAAGAATATTACAATGGGCCAAAATGTCCTAGAAAAATATTCATTTGTGAAATATAAGAGAAGAAGATATATAGACCAATGAACACTCAAAGTATTTTTATAGGCAAACATAATCATGTATAGCATAAAATGGAGAGGGTTGGCACTTACAATTATGTAATAGAATTTACAATTGATAGTTAAAATGTATAACACATTTTTTTACGATCTTTACTAACGTTTATTGGAATTGTTGCATGTTTTACAACATCGGAATGACTTCTTGTTTGTAACTTATTTGAAATTTTATTATGGTATGTGGACTTTGATATGATGTAATATGCTTATGGTTTCATTTCATATGTTGCAATATTAAAAATATAACACAAAAATTACATATTGCATGAAACAAATAATAAATTTTCATTTTGAATCTTTTTTTTTGCAGGACACGGGTCTTCCAGAAGATCCATTTGATCCTCATGAGATAGATCCAAATTATAATGGGTATGATACAGACACAGGAGATGATGATGATGAGGTAGATGAAGAAGACACTGTGAATGACGACGATGATGACCACATTGATAATGATCAAGATAATGATGATGACCTAGTTTCTGGTAGTAGCGAGTGACATTGATCATATAGACTCCATCATTTATCATTGTTGATATATCGTTGTTAAGAACCAAACATCAATATAGCATAGAAAAACCTCAGGAAAAGTACTCAACGCCTTGAAAAAGAGATAATTTCAGATAATAAGCCTCTTCGAGGGGGCAACCTCCTTTTACCCCACTTAAATGTTCAAGTACAA
>ML804629.1:64883-92098 GCA_009831015.1 Picea engelmannii | reverse complement strand
GATAAAGGTATTTCCATTTCTCAAACCAAGTATATCAATGAAATGCTTAAGAAATTTCAGATGGAAGATTCTAAACTAGTTGGCACTCCCATGGTTACTGGTTGTAAATTAAGTAAGTTTGATGATACTAAAGATGTTGATCAAACAATATACAGATCTATGATTGGTAGTCTTCTTTATGCTACAACTAAAAAACCTAATATTATGCATGCAATTTGTCAAGTTGGCAGGTTTCAGGCTTCACCAAAAACTTCTCATCTACTTGCAGTCAAAAGAATTTTCAGATATCTTAAAGGGACAACAGAGTATGGTTTATGGTATCCTACAGGTAATCAACTTGATTTATATGCTTTCACTGATGTTGATTAGACAGGTTGTATTGATGACAGGAAGAGTACTAGTGGAGCAACATTTTTTCTTGGAGGATGTCTTGTAAGTTGGTCAAGTAAAAAACAATCAACAATGTCTTTGTCTACTGCTGAAGAAGAATACATTGCAGCTGCAACTTGTTGCACTCAGGTTCTATGGATGAAACAAATGTTGGAAGATATACATATTCATTATAATGAACCTATACCTATATTCTGTGATAATACCAATGCAATTAGTATTTCTAAAAATCCTGTTATGCATTCCAAAACAAAGCACATTCCCATTAAATTTCATTTTCTAAGAGAGCAGGTTATGTCTAAAGTTATTAAAGTGGAATATGTTGGCACAAAGGATCAGATAGCAGATGTATTTACTAAACCTTTATCTAAAATAAAATTTGAAAGTCTCAGGGATCAGTTGGGGGTTTACCCTTTGTAATTTCATTTCATTCTCAAAGATTGCACGGGCTTCATTATAAAATTAGACTGCACAGGTTTATTGACTATTATTGATAGGGGGAGTTGCTGCTGAAATGATACATCTTTGCAAGTGATTTTATTTTCTCAGGGGGAGTATGGTTGATTCCTTTGCCATAGATGTCAAAATGGGGAGAAGAGATTTAAACTTTTCCATCAATGCCAAAGGGGGAGTTTCTTGGCAGGGCTTGCAGTTTGCACAGTTTGCATAGTAGGTCAGTTTGCACAGTTTGCACAGGACTTGGTTTTTTCATTAATGTCAAACTTTAAAATACCAAAGGGGGAGTTTTTTGGTCAGTTTGCACAGGCACTGTGGATTAGTTTGCATAGACACGGTGGTTCCTAATTTGGAGATCAACATGCCTCTCGACATACCGAAACACAAAATTGCGAAGAACCCAGGAGGTGAGCCTTTGGTTATAACTCAAGGTCACATGTGAAATGAGCCTTGGAAGAGGAGTCAGAACCCTTATCTTGAATCTTGAAGATCAGAGATTGACCAGCACATGACACGTCATCCTAAGTAATGTCACTATGATACGTCACTCCGAGAATTTCTATTTCGGGTTTTTTGCATGGTAATCAAAAACTCCAACATCACGAAGTCCCGAATGTCGAAATACCGAAAGGGACACACGTCAGATCATTTTGGGGATCGTGACTTGGATTGTTGAAACACTTCATAACAGAAACACCGAAATGTCGTAATGCGAAACACCGAAATACCTTTTTGTATAGGCTGTAGTCACCGCCATTGGTAATGTGAGAAGGAGGAGCTAACACCAAGTTAAAGCTCGTTTTCGGAGATCATAACATGAAGAGATGAGATATCTTCACCTCAGGATTACCGATATACGAATCACAAAAGCACCTTTTGGTAAAGGCCCATGGTCATAGCTAATGGGCATATGGAGTAAGCACAAGACCCATCTTCTACATCGAACGATGCAGATTAAATACTTAAACTGATTGTGTGGTTGTTGTTCTTCTAGATGCCTTGTCCAATAATAATCACTGTAAGATAGATATTCAGTTATTGTAATTGAATCTTCAAAGCTTGAGGGTTAGAGTGTATGCTTTGAATGTATGGGGTAGAAATAAGTGAAATTCAGTGAGATGAAGAGTGAGTGCGTATGGAATTAATGGTACAGTCATAGCTCTAAAGTAAAATTCATTTATGTAAATGAAGATAAATTTGAAATAAAATTATACAGAGACAGTGAGGAGAAAATATGGGGCGAGAGGATTATGGAAGAAAGATGGCTCTGTAAAATTTGAGGAGAAAATTTAATTCTTAATCTTTGAAAGAGAAGATAAGAGTTGGTTTGTAGATTCTTAGTGACAAAAAAGGATTCTAGGGTGGTAGGGAGGAGCAAAGGGAGACTGTAAAAGTCTCATGTACAAGTTGGTGCTTGTACATCTGGGAGTTGTAGCTTCCATTCAGTATGTGCTGAAGAAACAGAGGTAGCAGCCTCATCTGGGTTGTAGCTCAGATAAAATAAGAATGTAAAGAGGAGTTGGAGCTTTCCTTTCATTCATAAGAAGAAGAGGTTTTTTCCTTTTGGGTTTCCTCATGAAAAATCATTGTGTCACTATTTCATTTATGTGATTGTATATTTATTGGTTAAATGTATTACTGCAAGTTAGATGTTAAAGGCATGATTTATTGATTAATAAGTAATCTTCTTATAAAATGAAAGAAATTTTATACAACTGATTCACCCCCCCTCTCAGTTGACTTATCATGTTCATTGGTAGTACGACTGCCGTTAGACAAAAACCCGCAGGTGATTGGTAAACTCACCACCACCATATTTCAAGGATCCACGAGAGGCGATTAGTCCCTTTTCACGATACACCCGGGAGCGTTGACTACTTGCAATTTCGTGCAACAATCTCCCCCTCAACGCAAGCTGAGTGTGTATAAAACTTGTGACCTCTAGCTCTGATACCATTTGTTGAACATGATAAGTCAACTGAGAGGGGGGGGGTGAATCAGTTGTATAAAATTTCTTTCATTTTATAAGAATATTACTTATTAATAAATAAATCATGCCTTTAACATTTAACTTGCAGTAATACATTTAACCAATAAATATACAATCACATAAATGAAACAGTGACACAATGATTTTTCATGAGGAAACCCAAAAGGGAAAAACCTCTTCTTCTTATGAATGAAAGGCAAGCTCCAACTCCTCTTTACATTCTTATTTTATCTGATCTACAACCTAGATGAGGTTGCTACCTCTGTTTCTTCAACACCTACTGAATGGAAGCTACGACTCCAAGATTTACAAGCACCAACTTGTACATGAGACTTTTACAGTCTCCCTTTGCTCCTCCCTACCACTCTAGAATCCTTCTCCGTCACTAAGAATCTGCAAACCAACTCTTATCTTCTCTATCAAAGATTAAGCATTAAATTTTCTCCTCAAATTTTATAGAGGCATCTTTCTTCCATAATCCTCTCGCCCCATCTTTTCTCCTCACTATCCCTGTATAATTTTATTTCAGATTTATCTTCATTTACAAAAATGAATTTTACTTTAGAGCTACGGCTATACCATTAATTCCATACGCACTCACTCTTTATCTCACCGAATTTCACTTATTTCTACCCTGTACATTCAGAGCATACACTCGAACCCTCAGGATTTGAAGATTCAGTTACAATAACTGAATAACTATCTTACAATGATTATTATTGGCCAGTGCATCTAGAAGAACAAAAACCACACGACCAGTTTAAGTATTTAATCTGCACCGTTTGATGTAGAAGATGGGTCTCGTGCTTACTCCATATGCCCATTAGCTGTGACCACGGGCCTTTACCAAAAGGCGCTTTCGCGATTCGCATATCGACAATCTTGAGGTGAAGACATCTCGTCTCTTCATGTTGTGATCTCCGAAAAGGAGCTTTAACTTGGTGCTAGCTCCTCCTTCTCACATGACCAATGGCGGTGACTACAACCTATACAAAAAGGTATTTCAGCGTTTTGCATTACGACATTTCGACGTTTCTGTGATGAAGTGTTTCGACACTCCAAGTCATGATCCCTGAAATGATCTGACATGTGTCCCTTTCAGTATTTCAGCATTCGGGACTTTGTGATGTTGGAGTTTTTTCTTACCATGCAAAAAACACAAAATAGAAATTCTCGGAGTGACGTATCATATTGACATTAATTAGGATGACGTGTCATGTGTTGGTCAATCTCCGATCTCCGAGATTCAAGCTAAGGGTGCTGACTCCTCTTCCAAGGCTCGTTTCACATGTGACCTCGAGTTATAACCAAAGGCTCACCTCCTGGGTTCTTCGTAGTTTCGTGTTTCGGTATGTTGAGAGGCATGTTGATCTCCAAATTAGGAACCATGGTGCCTATGAAAACTGATCCATGGTTCCTGTGCAAACTGACCAACAAACTCCCCCTTTGGTATTTTAAAGTTTGACATTAATGAAAAAACCAAGTCCTATGCAAACTGTGCAAACTGCCCTGTGCAAATCGCAAGCCCTGCTAACAGGTGGAAAATTGACCCTTGGGTGTGATTTATCCCCTCTTTGTTAACAATCATATCATGAAGAACTAATTGAAACAACATTGGGACATGAGTAAGATGAGGACTACATGTATATGATGTCATTTATAATTATGTTCTCTTGGTATTGTTAGTTTATGGTGACTAAATGTGAAATTATTGAATGCAATGTTGAACAATGGCATGTCTTCCTTATTAGTATACTCCTTTGTGTAATACTATGTTGAATTCAATCTAGATTACTTAGTTGTGCATTGGATTTAAAGGAATTTTATTTATTTATTTACGTAACACCCTCCTAGGATATTATAATCCATCATCTCATGGTCCACCTGTGTAGTCAATTACACCATTCTCTAATCCACTTGTGAATATAGTTACACCTTTCACCAATTGATCCTTGGATACACTAACATAGTCAAATACACCATCCACTGACCCATCTCATCCATAATCTTAGTCCACTACACCATCCACTGATCCACCCATTGATCCACTTATTGCTCCACCTATGTAATTAGTTGCACCATCCACCAATTTATCCTTGGTTCCATCAATGAAATCAGCCACACCATCCACTGATCCATCTCCTCCACCTGCATAGTCAAATGCCTCATCCATTTATCCACCTATTATTGCACCTATGCAATTTTTTGCACCGTCCACCAATCCTTCCTTGGATCCACCAACAATGAATTAGAAGTGGTTGACATGCAAATTGATTATTGCGATGTAGATTTGACATTTATATTTGATTTGATATGTATATTTGACACACACACACACACCCACACATTGACTTTAATATCATTGTTCATGTATATTTTTTGTTTTCATATCATGTTGATGAACTTGATGTTGATCTTGTTTGTTTTAGAAAATGTATCATGTGTATGTTAATGTTGTTAGGATATTTAGATGCTTAGGAGTTAGTTAATATCAACTTGGTCTAATGTGTCTTTAGGTAAAGTGTGTTTCCTTAGTATGCATATATATTTATCTAATGTATTGGTCATGATATGTTCTAGACATAAAGTGATTCGATGGTTCATATTCTCCTCAATACCGATGACTATATTGGTATGTGTCTTAGCACCTGAATGATCCATGATTTCTATTTAAATATGATGGAGGGTCATTTGCTAATGATCGGTTGTGAGAAAATCATATGTAAAAAATTTCCCTTTGCATTAATATATTATCTCAAGTGGTCGCATTGGTTGGGGTCGTGGAATATTTCCATTTTTAAGGGTTTAACCACATAATACATTGGTGTACTAATGTTTCGTTTGTTTGTGTGAGCAGTTTCTTAAAGTGTTTGACCTATGTGGAAATACCATGTTTATCAAACATGGTATTAGATCTCGTCACGAGGGATTCACCCTCTTGACCAATATCTTATCATGTTCATTCATAAAGGTTTTTTTTTAATTGTGAAAAATAAAGTCAATATATTGTAGGTATTAGGGGGAATGTGGGGTCTCATGGTGTTTATAGGTATTGAGGGGTATAGAAAGGCGTATCTAGTTAAAATAATGCTTTCTTTTATTGGAAAGATGTATAGGGAGGGGGTTCAACAAAAGGATTTTTGCAGGTATTTATCAAGTTCATGGAGTGAATACCCCATGGATCTCGTAAGAAGACCTCCTCATGTTGTTGATCAAGAACCTGAACATGTGTCGCTACATTCAATAAATGATTTCCGGGTTCTACTATATCTGTGAATTTCTAGGTTGAGAGAGTCATTCCATTATGTCTGAAGCTTTTAGATGGAAACACTTTTTGTTTCACCCAAAAAGGTTTCTATTTGTTGAAGATATGTCATTTTTCTCAGATCGGGATTTATAAAATTTTACTACAGTTTTAAAATTTTATTTGTATATTGTTTTAATATTTTATTTTTTCTATTTAAATTGCAAGTTTTCTAACTTTGTAATCTACATATGCTATTTTTCATATGCCTTATTTGATCTCGACAAACAAAAAACATAGTGTAAAGTGTTTTCTTTTCTACATATGCTCTTTGTTAAGTGCTTTGTGCAATCTTAGCAAATAAAAAAATATGTATTTTTTGGGCAGGCTAATTGAGATCTAACCCCAATCTTATCAAGTTTTAGATTTGTTTTTTGTTAGGGTCCTAACCCGCACATAGATAGAAAAATATATTCAGATGTAATAAAGGTCAATATTAATAAGGCCTTTCAATAAAATAGAATAAGGAGGATGTAAAAAGATCTAATAGAAGCTTCCGCTTCTAGAAGGATCTTCCTCTAGTTGCTTCTTTTGATAGACATATTTAGTATAAATAAGAGTCTAGGGTATGAGAACCCTAGCTTGGATATTATTGTAATAGAGCTCTGTTCAACTGGAGGTTTTCCCCTCAAAGAGGCCTGTGAACATTGCTTTTAGATTCAAAGTGTTATTTCTGTTGTTATTCTTATATCATTTCAGTGTTATTGTGGTGAATGTTCTAGTTATATTGTTGTTATTCTGCCATTTCTAGAATTTTATTTCTGTTCTACATACATTTGATATCTGGTATATTACAAGTGGTATCAGAGCACTTTCCTCGACAGAAAGTGTGGGTTAATTTTTTTTCAGGGTAGAGACGTATTCCGGTGTCTTTAAGCCACAAAGATCTGTCATTATGCGCATAAACCCGCGGTTGAGGGATTCATAAATGCAAGAAATACAAGTGGTACTTAAGCGCACATCTGTTTTCCACCCTTTTGTAGAAATTTCAATACAAATTAAGTATTTCCTGGATTCTCCTGATCTAACAATTATATACCATTGTTAAATAGAGAATCACTTATACTAATATTATTGCGGAAATTAAACCACGATCACAAAGTGAAATATCAAGAACACATAACACACAAGTTTTACAGGGAAAGCGTAAAGCTAAAACCCCCACTATCTTATATTATGTATATCATGGATCATGAAACAATCTTATACAAAACTCTAATCCAAGAGCTCTCGGTACAATACAATCGTTTCACACTGTCATACAAAAATTGACAAATTCATGTGCCAATATTCTGTCTCCAGACAGCCTGCCTCCTCTACACAATCCCTGCAATGAATGAATGAATCCTCTACACTAGACTTCACATGCTCATGGGCATATCCACTGCATGTGTGATTGCATGACTGCGCTTCACTCAAATCACAATTGATAGCCAAACTGTCCCTTTCACCTGTTATCTCAACTAGGTCTCCACTAGATCTGACATGCATGTAGTTAACCGTGGAAAACCTTCAATTGCATGCAAGTTCACTGATTTTGAATTAATTAATAATTAATTCACTGACCTATCACTAGTGTAAGTTCAGTTACAACTAGTACAACTGGGCTTAACTCACTTAACTGAGTTGAACTACTTCACAACTCTCATAACTACACTTATAACTCTGTTACAACTTCAAGTCACCTCCATGTCTTACCAGCCAACCTTTGAACTCAAATTTCCCATAATTAACTGATTTGCCATTTTAGTTAATTATTTCAAGTAATTATGAGATAATAGATTAATATTTATTGTCCAATTTATTTAAGGGAAAAGTAAATTAGACACATGTTTCTTGTTGACTTGTCAACACTCCCTCTCAACAAGAAAGGGTTTATCCTTCACCCCAATCCTATCTCTATGATATTTGAATTTTCTCATGGTGAGCACCTTCATCAGAATGTCTGCATCCTGATATTTCGTAGGAATGTATTGAAGCAACATGATCTTTCACTGCACACAATCTTTGAGATGATGATACCATATATCTATATGATTAGATCTATCATGAAACATAGGATTAATCGAGAGTTTAATGCAACTCTGATTATCATAATGAATCATTGTCAGATCTAAATGAGAACCAAAAAAATCAACCGAGATCTTTCTCATCCAGATAGCCTCACATGCAGCTTGAATCGATTCCATGTATTCTGCTTCCGCTAAACTAAGTGCCACAGATATTTGTTTCCTACTATAGTAAGAAACAACTGTAGATCCGATACTAAATATCACCCCTGATGTTCTCTTTCTGTCCATTGGGATGCCCGCCCAAACTGCATCTGTGAAGCCATACAACTTCACATCATCCGTCTATCTGTACCATAATCCATACTCAGATGTGCCCTTCAGATATCTCAGGACATGCTTACCCGCCTTCCAAAATAATTTGGTAGGCTTAACCATCGCTTGACTTAGCTGGTTAACCACATAGAAAATGTCCGGTCTCGTGTTCACTAAATACATTAGAGAACCTACTAACTATAGATAGACAGTAGCATCCACTACCTCTCTAGAAGTAGCATCCTCTTTCCTCTAGTTTCCTGGAAGAGTAGTATCCATGGGTTTGCAGTCGTCCATGTGAAACTTACCCAGTATCTCCCTTGCATACTTGCCTTGAGACACAAAAAGTTCACCATCTCACTGCCATATTTCCAATCCAAGAAAATAATGAAGAAGGCCCAAATCCTTCATCTTGAACTCCTTTGCAAGGTCCTCCTTGCATGAATGTATCAACTGCTCATTACCAGTCATTATTAAATCATCATCATAAAGAACAATGATTAAAAGCTTACCCTCCACCACTGATTTTTCGATCGGTCTTGGGGCAATTTCCCATGCATTGTTTTTGACAAGGAATTTATACTCCTCCACCATAGCATCAACCCAAGTGGGATCTTGCACTGCTTCCTAAAAGGAAGATGGTTCAGTCACAATACATTTTCTCATGAGAGCCATGTATCCAGTAAATCAATCAGGAGACTGTCTCTGCCTGCGCTGTGAAGTAGGGGCTCCTACATTCTATGCAACATCTAGTCTCAATCTGTCAACTTCCATGGTGCGCTTTCTGCCATTTCTGATGGATGGCTCTGCTTGAGTGGTTTCCTCCACTCCATGAACCTCCTCATGTGGCTGATCCACATATTGAGACTCATCTTTGGGAACCAACAATTACTCTTCTACATGCAAGTCTAGCTCCCTCTCAAGCGACAACCGCATGGCTTTCCCCTCATCAAATTTTATATCCCATCACATAACAATCATCTTACTGTTCGACAAATACACACGATAATTTTGGGGTGTTTATGTGTACCCCACAAATATCCCAACTTCAACAGTCGGTTCCAGCTTCTTCTTGGCATCCTTGTTCACATGCACAAAAACAGATGAGCCAAAAATTTTAAAATTAGAAACATCAGGTTTCTTACCAGTGAAAGCTTCTTCAGGTGTACTCATGCCAAGTATTCTATGAGGACAACGGTTTTTCACATAAACCACAGTATTGCATGCTTCCACCCACAAATGCATTGGTAGGCCCTGATCATGCAACATCACTCGTGCAACACCCACGATCATTCTATTCTTTCTCTCTGTGACCCCATTTTGCTGTGGGTTATGAGGCGCTACGAGTTCTCTTCAAATTCCTTCTCTGTTGCAGAAGTCTTTGAATTAGTTAGAGATTTATTCTCCACCATTATCACTCCTTAGAGCCTTCACTTGCTTCCCTGACTCTTTCTCCACCAATGCTTTAAACTCACAGAACTTTGAGAATGTTTGATCCTTCTTCTGCATGAAGAATATCCATCATTTATGAGAAAAGTCATCAACAAAAATAACATAATACCTATGTTTTGTTGTTGAAGCAACCGAGAATGGTCCACACACGTCTGTGTGAATTCTCTCCAGTATCACTGAAGCATAGTTCTCCTTTTCATGAAAGGTGGACTTTACATACTTCCCCAGGGTGCACCCCTTGCACTGATATAACTGAGCAAGTGTTCCCATTGGAAGTCCAATAGATATTTGCTGCATGATCTTCAAGGATCCATGATGAATATGGCCCAATCGCCTGTGCCATAATTCATACTTGTTCCGGCTCACCACTTTTTCTGCCTTGCCCATCATGGAAACACAGCCATCTACCTCCATCTTGTAGATATTCTTAACTCGAATATGTATCTTCTTAACTTGACTCGTTGCTTTATGTCGTAGGTAGGATTTTCAACTGCTGAAAGTAACGTCATAGCCTTTGTCCTCCAACATTGCGACTGAGACTAGGTTTTTCTTCAGACCTGGAACATGCATAACATTTTTCAATTGAAATGGTTTACCTAACTCCCTCTAAAAGGTAATGGTACCAATTCCAGTTGCATTGTACCGTCCATCATTGCCCATCTCTATATGCATTATGAGACCTTTCTCCTCCAAGTCATTGAAAGACTCTTTATCTCCCGTCATTTGGTAGGAAGTGCCACTATCCAAATACCACACCGATCCCAATGCACTTGAATCCATGCATGTGATAAAAGAGAAGTCAAGTTCAAATTGCGATACAAGAGCCTCACCAGTTGTAGCTCCAACAACCGTCTTGTTCTTCCTCTTCCGCGGAAAGTTAGTAGCGAGATGCCCATGTTCATGACAGTGAAAACACTTCACTTTGGACAAATCCAACTTCTTGAATTTAGACTCGGATTTTGAATGGAATTTATTCCCTTTCCCTTTCTTTTACCTTGGAAGTCAAAGCACAATACTCTTCATCATCACGCTTTGATGAAGATCCATATCTAGTGTTCCGCCTGAAATCCTCCTGCACTAGATCCAACCATAGTCATTCCCAATCTGGCAATTTTTCCCTTCCATTGACATAGTCTTGATAACTGTGCCAACTCTTGGGAAGTCCTAGGAGAGCCAAGATCACCAAATCATCATCATCGACTGTTATTCCCACACTTCCAAGCTCATCTTGACATTGGACAAACTTCATGAGATATTTTGGAATGGAGTTGCCCTTCTCCATATTGATCTTCCTGAGTTTATCTTTGAGCGCCAATTTCCTATGGTCGCTGCTATTTTGGAACAGATCCATCAAAACCTTCCACATTGCATGTGGTGTGGCTTTCCCATGGAGACTTGAGACAATGTGGCCTCGTACTCCCTCCAACAGAATCCTCCTTGCCTTTGCCACTTTATTTTTCCATGCATCAAGATTTGCAGTGTCTATAGCAACTGGCTTATGAACATCTCTGTCAATGAAATCCTTCAAGCCATTGTCTACGAGTACTGCTTCCATATTGTCCTTCCAAGCAATGTATTTCAAGCTACCCTCGAGTGCATACTCCAACCTCAAGCCATTGAAATCCATTTCGATCTTGAATCAACTGTAGCACCAAGAAAGTCCTTCTACAAATTCAAATTTTATCCAACCACAAACTCAACTGTTGTAATCCTTCTTGCCCTCGGAGGTTTGCACCTGACCAGTTACTAGCCTGAGGGAAGTTCACACCTCACCAGTGTACAACCTGCAAAAATTCTGAGGAAGTTCACACTGTAATTCACTGTGGGGTGAGGGAGGTTCGCACCTCTCCTTTGAGTAGCCTGCGAGAATCCTAAGGGAGGTTCACACCTCTCCTTTGAGTAGGGTGCAAGAATTTCTGCTCTAAAAAATGTGCGAAGTTTTTAGTACTATGCCTTCGCACCCTGCTAGAGATGACACCTGCGAAAATACTATTATTTTCGCACCTCACTTCCATAGCTCCATGGCTTTGATACCATGCAGAAATTTCAATACAAATTAAGTATTTCCTGGATTCTCCTGATCTAACAATTATATACCATTGTTAAATACATAATCGCTTCTACTAATATTCTTCCCAAATTAAACCACGATCATAAAGTGAGATATCAAGAACACATAACAAAAACGTTTTATAGGGAAAGCGTAAATCTAAAAACCCCACTATCATATATTATGTATATCATGGATCATGAAACAATCTCATACAAAACTCTAATCCAAGAGCTCTCGGTACAATAAAATCATCTCACACTGTCATACAAAAATTGACAAATTCATGTGCCAATATTCTGTCTCCAGACAGCCTGCCTCCTCTGCATAATCCCTGCAATGGATGAATGAATCCTCTACGCTAGACTGCACATGCTCATGGGAATATCCACTGCATGTGTAATTGCATGAGTGCACTTCACTCAAATCACAACTGATAGCCAAACTATCCCTTTCACCTGTTATCTCAACTAGGTCTCCACTGGATCTGACATGCATGTAGTTAACCGTGGCGAATCTTCAGTTGCATGTGATTTCACTGATTGTGAATTAATTAATAATTAATTCACTGAACTCTCACTAGTGTAAGTTCAGTTACAACTAGTACAACTGGGCTTAACTCACTTAACTGAGTTGAACTAATTCACAACTCTCATAACTACAATTATAACTCTGTTACAACTTCAAGTCACCTCCATGTCTTACTAGCCAACCTTTGAACTCAAATTTTCCATAGTTAACTCATTTTCCATTTCAGTTAATTATTTCAAGTAATTATGAGATAACAGATTAATATTTATTGTCCAATTTATTTAAGGGAAAAATAAATTAGACACATATTTCTTGTTGACTTTTCAACACCTTGTAACCCCTGTTGGTACCCCTTCGAGTGGTAGCACATCAAACAACACCTGTGCACATATAGGCCTAGATTACCTGAAGCCCTCTTTAGGTAAACTGATCGACCGCCTGACTGATATAGTGTCACCGAGAACAACACTCGGGAAGATACTCTCTAGTACTTGGGTAGTCAGGTAGTATGGTTAAGGGTACGGTCTATCCTCCCTAGTTAGTGCCCTGAGATATTGGGCCGAGTACTACTGTTGGACCTTGCACGTATATCAAAGAGCTATAGCACAGGGCAAACCCTTGTCTTTAGAACCCTTGAATACCTAACCCTTGGGGATAGAAACATAAACAAATTAAAACAAACAAGATCTATTTCCGTGCAACTGTGTTTGGGTTGCCAAGTAAATACACATTTCTTTCTGGTTAAGCATTTGGACACTTTCTCTCTACAATATTCTTCTCTTCTCCCTTATCACATTCATCCATATCATTTTTCTGCAAAATTTTTGACCTCGCCTGCCCCTTTTCAGTTCCCCCATCCTCGTGGCCCATACCCGTAGCCAAGACTTGGAAGCTCGCTTCAACACCTTGCAATCTAGTCTCATCGAGACCCAACAAGAAGTGAAACAACTCAGTGCCAATGTTGCCACCATAAATACAACCATGTAGTCCTCAATGGAGGAAATCAAACAAAACCTCACCACCCATCTTGAATATGTCTTTTCAACACTCTGCAACAAACTGCATATCCCTACAGATAACCCTTCCTCTTCCTCACCTCCACATATTGAAAGTGACTATTCCTCTCATTCCCATAACTTTAAGAACCATCACTTTCAACCTGACCTATGCCTTCCGCGGGTGGATGTGACCAAATTTGATGGCTCAGAACCCACTAGTTGGGTAACCCAAATGGAACATTATTTCTCTTTATACAACATTACAGATGACTTGGCCAAACTCTGGTATGGTGTTCTCCATCTCGATAAAAAACGTTGGAAATGGAGAAAAAATTCTTGTCAAGGGTATATTGCTTGGACACACTTTGTGGAAGAGCTTTATAAACGCTTTGACACTGACACCAACCATTTGGGCCATTTGACAAAGTTGAAACAATTAGGAATAGTGGAAGACTTTATAATTGCCTTTGAGCGCCTGGCTTTTCGAACAGAGGGCATGTATGATGCCTTTTTCCGAGAGTGTTTTATCAGCGGCCTCAAGGATGAGATTCGGGCCCATGTCCTCATGGCTCAGCCTCAGGGCTGGGTGGAGGCTACTAAAAGAGCTAAAGAAGCACAACAGGTTGTATCTTCTCAAAACATAAAACCCTCCTTTATCCCTTGCCCTAAACCAATAAATCCCACTACTCCCTCTGCTCCACTAAAGATCCAAAAATTGACCAGGGATGAAATGGTTGAATGCAAACTCAAATGCCTTTGTTATAACTGTGATGACAAATATTTCCCGGGCCACAGGTGTAAAGAGAAAAAGATTTTTATGGCCATCTCTGAGGATATTTCAGAAGAGGATGTAGAAACTCCCCTTATGTCTGAGTCACCTAATTCCACTGACATAACCCCTCCCTCAGACCCTCCTGAAGTAGAACTGGTCATTTCTCTCAATGATCTAACTGGCTTCTCTGCTCCCCAAACCCTCAAGATAATCGGTTACATCAAGCATCGAAAGGTCATCATTCTGGTTGATAGTGGCAACACCCATAATTTTATTCATCGCTGCATTGCCCAAGAAACTCATTGCTACATCCATGCCGTCAATAATTTCCAAATCATGACTTCCAATGGTGGTTCCATGAAATGTGGAGGGCGTTGTGAAAATGTGCGTCTCCAAATTGGTGACTACCACCTGAAATCCCATATGTTTGCTATCAACATGGGAGGTTGTGACATTGTGTTGGGTGAAGACTGGCTAAGGAATTTGGGTCCCATTCTCATGGATTTTAAAGACTTAACCATGCAATTCGACCAGGAGGTCCACCAATATAAGTTCCAAGTCATCACCGCCAGTTCATATGAGATCATTAGTTCCCATCGCATGGAAAAGATGCTCAAAAAAGGTCATTCTGGTGTTATCGCCCAACTCCATGCCATATGAGAAATAGAGACACCCTCGGTCCCGCAAGTCCTCCAAGCCATCCTTTCTAAACATAAATTGGTCTTTTCCACTCCCCAAGGACTCCCTCCTTCCTGGGGTGTTCATGATCATTCCATTCCCCTTGTACCTGGAATCCTTCCTCCCAATATCCGTCTGTATCGTCACCCCTTTTTCCAAAAAAATGAAATTGAGAAAATGGTCCAGGAACTCCTTAATGCAGGTGTTATCTGCCCTAGTATGAGCCCCTACTATTCTCCTGTGGTCATGGTCCTGAAGAAAGAAGGTTCTTGGTGAATGTGTCCTGACTTCTGTGCCCTCAACAAACTTACCATCAATGACAATTTCCCCATTCCTGTCATTGATGACCTCCTGGATGAATTGAGTGGCGCCCAATTATTCACTAAACTTGATCTTCGTTCGGGCTACCACCAGATACGTATCAAAGAGGCAGACATTCCCAAGACTGCCTTTAGAACTCATGAGGGCCACTATGATTTTTTGGTCATGCCCTTTGGCCTGTGTAATGCCCCCTCCACCTTCCAAATCCTCATGAATCATGTCTTCCATCCTTTTCTCCGCCATTTTGTCTTAGTTTTCTTTGATAATATCCTCATCTATAGCAAAACCTAGACAAACAATCTTTCTCATGTGGATCGAGTTTTCCATCTACTCTCTCAGCACCAACTTTTCCTGAAACAGTCTAAATGTACTTTTGGTGCCTCATAAGTAGAATACTTGGGTCATCTCATTGGAAAGGATGGCATCAGGGTGGATCCTAAAAATATTGAAGCTATGCAAGACTGGCCTCACCCAAAGACTCTTAAGAGCTTGCATGGATTTCTGGGCTTAACAGGGTATTATCACAAGTTTGTTAAGAATTATGGGAAGATTGCATCACCTCTCACTGCTCTCCTAAAAAAGAACTCTTTAACTTGGACTCCAGCTGCTGCTCAAGCTTTTCAAACCTTGAAGATGGCCATGTGCACCACTCCAGTCCTCGCCCTTCCCGATTTCACAAAGACCTTTGTGTTGGAATGTGATGCCTTAGGGAAAGGAATTGGTGTTGTCCTTATGCAAGAGGGTCGACCTTTGGCCTTTACTAGCAACCAACTATCTGAAAGAAATCTGGGAAAATCCATCTATGAAAAGAAAATGTTGGCTATTTTTCATGTCGTTGATCTGTGGTGACCTTATCTATTGGGGCAACGTTTCCAAATTAAGATAGACCATCAAAGACTAAGCTCGTTGGATATGATTATGAGTTCATTTACAAGAAATGAAAAGACAATGTGGTTGCGGATGCACTTTCCTGAAAATATGAATATGAAGGATCCCTTTTTTCTCTTTCATTCATTGTACCAGATTGGCTCCAAGTCGTTCGCCAGGAATGGCTACAAGATCCCAAAAGTTCGCATCTGATCCAACAATTGCAGTCCAATGCTCCAACTTCCCTAGGGTACTCTTAGCTCCATGATGAACTTTGATACAAATGTCGTTTATATTTAAGTAAATAATCAAAGCTTAAATCCACGGTACTTTCTGAGCTTCATGCTACACCCACAACAGGGCACTCCGGGTTCACCAAAGATTATGACAGGGTCAAATGTTCGTTTTTCTGGGATGGTATGAAACCGGGCATTCGTAATTTTGTCACCGAATGTGATGTGTGTCAACACAACAAGGGAGAAACAATCAAATCTCCAGGCACACTACAACCACTCCTGATTCCACTTGCTATTTGGAAGGATATCTCTATGGATTTTATTACCGGCTTACCCAAATCGAGAAATAAATCAGTCATAATGGTGGTTGTTGATCACCTTTCCAAGTATGCTCATTTATGCGCCCTTCAACACCCATTTACAGCATCCACGGTGGCTCAAATTTTCATGGATCAGGTCTTCAAGCTTCATGGCATGTTGCACTATATTGTTTCTGATCGCGATCCAACTTTCACAAGATATTTTTGGCAAGAACTATTCAAGATACAAGGCACCGAATTGCATCTCAGCACAACTTATCATCCCCATACTGATGACCAAACGGAAGTTGTCAACAAGTGTTTGGAAACATATTTGAGGTGTTTTGCCTCAAAAAAGAAACATCAGTGGGCTCAATGGTTACCCCTAGCTAAATGGTGGTACAACACTTCATACCATACAATTACATGCATGACTCCTTTTGAAGCAGTATATGGACATAAGCCACCTTCAGTTCTCTCATACTTACCGGGTGCCTCGAAGGTCCAGGCGGTTGACCAAACACTTACAACTCGAGAGGCTATTCTCCGTACCCTCAAAGAGAATTTGGTTATGGCACAAAATCACATGAAGCAACAAGAAGATCAAGGTCACTCTGAACACCAATTTGCAGAAGGGGATCAGGTGTTTCTTCGACTGCAACCTTACAAGCAAACTTCCCTCAAGGCCGAGCATTGTCAGAAGCTAGCGCCCAAATTTTATGGTCCTTATACCGTTCTCAAGCGTGTGGGACAAATAGCCTATCAGTTAGCTTTGTCCAACCATTCGAAGCTACATCCTATTTTTCATGTTTCATGCTTAAATAAGGTGATTGGAGCTAAGTGCCAAATTCAAACCAACCTTCCCTAGTTAGCTTAAGAAGGATCCATTTGGCTACAACCAGAAGCATTTTTGGACCAACGCGAGCGTCGCCTATGTCAGAGAACCATCAAGAAAGTGCTAGTCCAGTGGAAAGATACAACTCCAGCAGATGCCACTTGGGAACCAACTACCATTCTGCAACAATTTCCTCATCTCAAGCCTTGAGGACAAGGCTGTTTTTAAGGGGACGGACATGTTAGGGTCCTAACCCGCACATAGATAGAACAATATATTTGGATGTAATAAAGGTCAATATTAATAAGGCCTTTCAATAAAATAGAATAAGGAGGATGTAAGAAGACCTAATAGAAGCTTCCGCTTCTAGAAGGATCTTCCTTTAGATGCTTCTTTTGATAGACATATTTAGTATAAATAGGAGTCGAGGGTATGATAACCCTAGCTTGGATATTATTGTAATAGAGCTCTGCTCAACTGGAGGTTGCCCCCTCGAAGAGGCCCGTGAACATTGCTTTCAGATTCAAAGTGCTATTTCTATTGTTATTCTTATATCATTTCAGTGCTATTGTGGTGAATGTTCTGGTAAAATTGTTGTTATTCTGCCATTTCTATCATTTTATTTCTATTCTGCATACATTTTATATCTGGTATATTACATTTTTTCAAATTTTTGGAATTTTGGTTGTTTTTATGTGTGGTTGTGTTGAATATTTGTTGGAAAAAACCAATGATTTTGGGGATAAGCACACACTTTGAGGTAAAGAGTAAAAAGAGAAAAATAATGTCCCTCCTCCTTCATAACATTTGTTATATATTTTCCATCGTCTTACTTGGTTGAAAGTTATTTTATTAAATAAGAGGTCTTAAGTTCAAGTATTTATTTTCATTAAGTTACTTTTTGAAAAAGTTCATGCAACTTTAACTTATCACATAACTTTAATCTAAAGTGCGTTTCACTTAAATTATAAAATTGAATCACTATAAAGTAACTTTATTGTTCTTTCTTTAAGTTACTTTTTGCATATCACTACAAATTAACTTTATTTATTTTTCTTAAGTTACTTTTTGCATACAACTTTAATTTATAAAGTAAATTCATTGTAAAAGTGATTTTCATTTATTTTTATAAAAGTGGGTTACTTATTGTAAAAGTAACTTATTTCTAAAAGTGATGTTATAGGCAAAGATGGTAGGTGTGGAGGGAATTCTCATTGATCTTGGAGGAAAAACATAATTGACCTTTTCTTGAGGATTTAGGATTTCATCCATTAACTAAGTGGAAATGTATGCATTTTGTAGGGATTGCAATTAGCTGTGGATGTGCAAGTTCAATATCTAATAGTGATGGTATATTCTATCATAATCATTTGGTTGATGATAAAAAAAGGTCTTCCAATTGACTACAAGCTCGCCTCTATTTTGGTACGAGCTCAAAAAAGAGGTCATAAGAATTTAAAAAATATCAATTTATTAGGTCTTGCAAGTTTATAATTGTCAAGGAAACTCTTTATCCAATGAGGAAATATGATTAAAATTGGGGAAGCTTAGGGTTAAATTTTTATCAACCTCTCAAACCATATCTTAATCATCTCCATGCACTTAATGAAAAGTACCATGGAATCACTATGCAACATGTCTATCACTCACCAGTCTCACTTCCAAGGAAAGATAATAAATGTGAGGGGACTCGAGCTCCACTCACACATGCTCAAGATCTCAAATAGATTAGAAATTGAATGCAGTAGATTCATTTACCCCAAGTGAGGTGGGATTATGGAGAATTTTTCTTTTGCATGGTGGAAGGAACATGTGAAGTTTTTTTGTTAAGTCGACCTCTGCTCAAATTTTGCTCTGGTTCATAGGTTGGTGGTTAGATTTCTTGTTATTATGTATGCTCTAATCATTTTGGGTCTAGTCTATTTTCAAGATTTGAATGTTGAGTCACTGGGTCCATTTCATCTCAATCAATGTGGAGTTGCATTAGTAAATTGGGGGAGTTATTTATCGGGTGCTTTGTCTGTGAATCTTAACCTTTAGAATTTGATTTCACTCATCTTCTAGTTTTATGGTTTCTGGTGTTGTTTCTTTGAGCTCTATGTTAGTTTCCCTCAATATTTATTTGGTTTAGGACGATGGGACTGTCAAGTTGTCAAGTTATAGCCTTCCCTTGTGGATTTGACTTCTAGTTTTGGATTAAGAATTATGGATCATTACAATTTGCAAGAATTCTGGAGGATTCTCAGGTCCCATGAAGAATTAATAGAAAGCAATAGAACATCTATCTTCTCTATCACTTCTAAATTCCTTGACGGTGAACAAAAATGTATCTCTAAAATTGTAACTATAATGAGCACTCTGGTTTAGGTTAAGCATTAGTTGGCCATTCTTGAAGTAGAATACAATATAATAAGGAATCTAGTGTTGATTTTTCATAAAGATTCTTGGTCTAGGGCATCCAATCAGTGGTTGTCTGTATATTCAGGTCAAGGGGAATATAAGGAGGAGGATAATGTGCACCAACTCATTGAAGATATGGATATCAAAGACAAGGAATCGATCCCAACTAACATAGGCCTAAAATAGGCCACAAGCCACGACATATTTCACTAAGTAAATGTTTTCTAAGGTTATCAATATGTTAGGTATATTTTAAAGAATCTATAGTAGAAGCAAGAAATGAGAATTTTTTCCAGCAAACATATGTAAACTCTGTATTTTGTCCTGGATATGTGTAACTTGTTTGAATCTAGAGGACATTCTATAGGTTACATTAGTTCTATTTAGTTATACTACAACCATTTTGATAATATAAATTACCTAGTTTTGGTTTTTTTAAAAGTGAGGTTATAGGAAAAGTTAGAGAAGGTAACTTTTTTAACTCATCAACCTTATTATGAACCCATCACCACATAGGCCAATATCTACCTGCCACATGGTACTTTAGTTACAATTTATATGACTTTCTTAAAAAAATCATAACTTTGACATTTAGAGTATGTTTTCAATATCATTTTTTTAACTTCCTATTTTTTCGAGAGCTTTCAATCTAGATAATTAGTCTCTACTTTTGAAGCCATATTACCTAATTATTTTAAGATGGCTATCCCAAGTGATATTTTGTTTGAGAGTTCAAATTAATTCTCATGGAAATCTCATATGGAGGATATACTACAAAGTAAAGGACTTTATCGAATTACCTTGGGAAAAGAAATTTATCCCATAGATACCTCAAATAAAGCTAAATGGGATAATAAAAATGATGAAGCATATGGATTAATCAGAATGTCCATCTCTAGTGATTTTTAGTTTCACCTAGTTCAAGGTTTTAACAAACCAGATGACACTTAGATAAATATAGAAACCATATTTGTTAAACACAATGAGATTAGAGCCTGCCAGCTTGAAAACCAATTGATTTGTTTAAATCCTAGTGATTTCTCTTGCATTCAAGATTATTTATCTAAGTTCAAAACACTTAGACTTTTACTTGAAGACTCTAACATACCAAAGAAGGATGACCGATGTATATATGTCATTATTCTTAAGCTTGGTAGTGCATATTCTATTTTTGTATCTACTTTTCAGCCCTCCATATAAGATCTAGGGGTTGCTTACAAAACACCCACTCTTAAATATTTTTGTGATTTTTTTATAACAAAGAAATATAATCTCTTGCATATTGGAGTGATCATCACTATAGTTACATCAAACAAATCCTTAGTGTCCCAATAGAAGGCTAAATGCAAGCATTTCAAGAAGCAACATCCTCACAACAACAAGCAAAACATGTGTCCCAAACCCTCTCTGCCAGCTCTTACTCCTAATGGTGACAAAGGAACTAAATCAAAAGGTAAATAGACTGATAGACATTGTAATTTTTTTCGGATGAGATGGTCATATTCTCTGCCAGCTCTTACTCCTAATGGTGACAAAGGAACTAAATCAAAAGGTAAATAGACTGATAGACATTGTAATTTTTTCGGAAGAGATGGTCATATAGAGTATGAATACTTGAAGAAAATGGAAGTCTTAGAAGCAACAATGAAGAAGCACAAAATCAATCTTGATTCTTCTTCTTATAACACTTATTCTCATGAATATGCACTTTCTGYTTTTKTTTTTTCCTTCAATGAAACATCTACTTCTTATTCTAATTAGTGGCTTATTTATTTTGGAGCATATTATTATATGGMTAAGGATAAARCTATTTTTACCRCTCTTAATGAATGTAACACCAAACAAATATTTGTTGCTAATGATATATCTSTTAATGTTGTAGGGTGTAAAATAGTTTAGCTCAATAATGGTCATTTGAATGATGTATTATATGTTCCAAGTCTCTCCTGCAATATTTTGTCATTATATCAAATCACCCATTCAGATGAAGGTAAAACGATAGAGCTTTTACCTCACCAATTTGTAATTAAGGATTTAAAATAACCGAAGCATGTCCTAGCAACTGAAATTGTTGATGATATTACTAGGTTGTATAGATTTGACAACTTTGGGTCATCATATTTTCCATTAGTTTTTATTGCTCATAGTGATGACCTAAACAAACTTTAACATGACAAATTTGGTCATCTAAACTATTTCTCATTGCAAAAACTATGTGATCGGAATATGGTGATTGTTCTTCCTCTAATTTCTTTAAAAGATGGTGTTTGTGTCGGTTGTGTTCTTGGAAAACATCGTTGGGACAATTTTGACAAATGTGCCTCTTGGCATGTCTCGACCCCCTTGCATATTGTTCATAGTGATTCGTATGGCTGGATTTCTTCTCCTTCTTTCTTTGGGTTCAAGTAATTCTTAACTTTAATTGATGACTTCTCCAAATTCATTTGGATTTATTTCTTAAAAATTAAGTGTGAAGTTTTTGATATGTTTTTTCCCTACAAGGCCCTTGTAAAAAAACATATGGACATCAACTACAAAAGTTAAGAATAGATGATGGAGGTGAATATATTAATAACAAATTTATAACTTATTGCACAGATTAAGACATTCAAATGCAACATACTATTCCATATAGACCACAAAAAAATGGTGTTGTTGAGAGAAAGAATCATACATTAAAGGAAATGACAAATTGTACGATCCAATCTAAGGGCTTAAGTCTTCATTTTTTGCAGAAGCCATTAATTGTGCCAATTACATAGTTAATCACACTCCCAAAAAGGCTGTAAAAAATAAAACACCTAAAGAAACATTGGGTAAAGTTAAACCAGATGTATGCATAAGCTCATATTCCTCATGAGAAAAGGAAATAATTATAGCCTAAAAATGAGAAGTTAGTTTTTGTTGGATATTCTGAACATGTAAAAAGTTATAGACTTATTCAACCTTGTAATATCCATAATCCGAACCCCAATTGTAAATGTACATTTAGGATGGTGATCCATTGGCACTAAGTGTTGATTCAGTGTTATGCATACCTGAGTAAGTATGTGTGGATTGCTCATCAAGGGAAGGATGTGCACATTCCATAGTGTTGTGCACACCTGGGTAAGTGCATGAGGATTACCTGGAAGTGTGCACCGAACCGATTTATATGTATGTATGTATGTATGTATATGTATTTGAGGTCAGAGAGCCTGTGTGGTTATTGGGTTGGTGAGATGGGATGCAAAAAGGCCAATGTGCCTATCCTTCTAAATGTAATCACACTCAAATTATTAATAAAATCACATCGTTGCATGCATACCTCTCAGACAAAAAGAGACAGGGGCCTAGACTCCACCAAAAAAGGAAAAGGGGGGACTTAAGTCCAAGAGAATATTTTATTAATATTTCTTAAAAAAGTATAATGATGGATATTTATTTGTCCTAAGTTCCCGAGGGATGGGAATGATTCACCAAGTGGATAAATCTAAGTCTAAAAGTGATAAGTGTCCAGTTATGACCATGCAAATATATGGTCAAACCTTAGTGTATATTAGGGGGAGAACTCATTTCTTTTGGAATTCACTCATTTTATTAAGGGGGATGGACCATCTGAACATGAGAGGAACTATCATTAACTTATCCACAGATAAAATCTTGTAAAGGGGTTTTCCATTTTATAACCAACGTATTTGTTATCGAAGAGGCGGGTTGTCAAGCCCGTGAGCATTCTCTCCAGGTGAGAGACTTGTTGTCAAAGAGGTGAGTTGTCAGGCATGTGCACATTCTCTCTAGGTGAGAGAATTTAAATCAAAGAGGCAGGTTTTCAGGCCCATGCGCATTCTCTCCAGGTGAGATATTTTCTATGAATTGTTCCCTAGTGTGCTGGAAATTAGTTATTGGGATTTGATACTTCCTGTCCAGCCTGTTGTTGAAGCCCTGGAAAGGAAGTGGGGAAGTCGAGGGACTGTTGAGAAGAGAAAGGGAACACTTCCTGGGGTGGGATAGGCATGTGGGGAATGAGATATTATAGTCTAGTTGCAGTAGTGGGCACCTTGGACTGAATAATTATGTTGTTTATCGGACCTTATCCTTACATTAGGAATCCTTTTTCCTAGTGGACTTTAAGCCCCATCTCAGGGGTGACCTGTTGCTGAAAGTGTATGAGAAACATAGTCTATGTCTGGGAGGAACGTCTAATATATGCACATAGTTGGTGACTCTTTATAAAAGATAAGTGTCCTTTATGTGCTTGTCTGAATTACTGTGTGCATAATTATCTATGTTTGATATGGGTGTATTTCATGTGTGATGTTGCATATGATCAATTGTCGTTATTATGTATAATGGTGTTTACACATGTAAATCATGATGTTTGTTATTCAGTGTTTGATGTCGCACATGCCAAGTATGAAGTTATTGAGTTTCTTGTTAGTTAAATTTGTAATAATGGTCATGAGTTTCCAAGGCAAGGATAGAACTGTCGTGCGCGTAGGGAAATAATCTATGGGTGCATGAGGATACAATCGTTGTGCATGTAGGGAAGCAGATCTGCGTGCACAAAGAGAACTAATCTATGTGTGGCACCAGATTAGTTGTACGCACAATGGTAATCATGTGTTCAGAGTGGTTATGTGCATAGTAATACTTGTGTGCACTGAATAATTGTCCGTTGTTGAACCTCTTTCGTGCTTCCCCCCTTTTTCTATTTTTTCTGTTTCTTTTTCTTACCTCTTCTTTTCCTTTTCTATACTTTACCTCTCCCCATTTATTTTTTCCATTCTTCTTCCATTTCTCGGTTTTGATAAGACTACCATAATAAGTCATTTTCATTATGTTCGCAGACTTTCAGACTCGCATACCTTCGCACTTGTATTATCTTCCATTTACCATGTATAATTCCATCCAACACTTAGATTAGTTTTACACCACAGACTTATGGAAATTCGAACTTGTGGACCTATATGATGCACCTCCACTCTCTCCACTATCTGTCCAACATATTCCAACACTTATCCATTTCATACATTCGTACTTTCGGACTCACAAATCTTCAGAATTGCAAACCTGTCTTTTCATACTAGTCCCCCACTCTGATTCTTTGCCATTAGTTGTCCCTTCACATTTTTTGATGTCACATTTATTGTTATCCCTACGGACCCAACTACTAAATTTATTGTTGAAGTGGATGTTAATTAATGATGCTTATATCGATGTTGGTGATATTTATTTTGAGTTAATGCTTCCATAAAAAGAAATCTAACTCAAATTCATTTTACTGTGCAAAGTAATATTTCAAGAAAAGTTGGCTAGCTCCGCAAAGACAGTCATGAGAAAACATTCGTTATGTGGGGCCACTTTGAACCTCTTCGCTAGAGAAGACCAGAATTATCATTGGTCCCACTCCTACTAGTATTATTCAAATCTGCTGAGTAAAGAGAACAACAAAGTGTAGACCTCAGGAGTAGTTCTTGTGGGATGCATTCCAGAAGTCTTTGAATGAAAGGATATTTTCACTTGGTGCATCGACAAGTTTATTCAGAACAAAAGGGTCATCGGGTTGCAGAGTAGTTCTCCTAGTTCATTGACGCCTTCAATATTTAGAGAGATGCTGAAATTTCCAGAGCCGAACCTGGTTTATAAATGGGAGGAAGCTAGAAATTTCCTAAAAAGAAAGAACAATGGAATATATATTCTTCAAGAGTATTTTCATGACCTTGCATCAATGCCTGAAGATATATCCATAATTCAGGTAATTTCTTTAAAAAATCCTTATAAATAAATTGCTTGGTTGTTTACTTGAATTGTTGGCCATGACTCTACATAAACCATTCCTCGACTGACATTATATATATACTCCATTTCGTGGTTCATGAAAACGATGTCTTCGACTGGACAAAGATTATTTTGAATGAAATCATTGTACAATTGACTAATCTCAAGACTGATAATTTTTTTCATATGTCATCTTATTTGATATTTTCTATCACATATTGTCATACTTTTGAGGGTTTAAAAATTCCCCGGAGAGTGAAAATAAAGGTGGACCTTGTGACCATGTGGTACCAATCTCTATGGAGGCAAAGAGTCAGCCATCATTTCTATGAGGTATATTATGATTTGTGTCTAAATTCAAGAATTTTTTATTTGGGGAAGACACTTCCTAGATATCATTGGAAGCACTGAATGTTCTGAAGGGAAAAAGAGTTCTTGAGAAAATGGAGGATTACAAAATCATCAGGGTTTTTTGCTGTATCAATGGAGAGATTCTTGTGAATATCTTGTGGAGTATTGATGGAGAGCTTCTTGTAGAGCATCCTATTGATGTGGATCTCTTGAGCATGATTGAAGATCTATTCTGAGTAAGAGAGTGAGAGGAGGATCTCATGGACGCATCAAAGTTTCGGCAATGTCGAAGATCTTGATGGAAAAATTCTCGGATTCACAGAAAACCCTATATTTTGATGCCCATGCGGGTTGTCTGTGTATAGGGTGCGTGTACACGCGGGCTGGCTATGTATAGGGTGAATGTATACACGGGTTGACTGTGTACAGGGAGCGTGGAGTGGATAAAATCATGGAGATTTGTGTTTGAGCTGGTGCCAAGCTTTTGGATGATGAGGCAGGTTCTAGATCTGCATTCTATGGCCTCAGATCTATCACTGAGACACTGGTATGGTTACATTATTGTCTTGATGGATACTATTGTTTGTTGTGTTGTGAATTCTTAAGGCATTCTTGGTATGGCTTCTATGATGTAGCTCAGTTTGGTTGATGGAGTGAGCAACACTCTTGTGATTCAGTAGTGACATGATTGCTATGGTATACTAGTTATTTATACATGATTGAGATAGCATTCATATTGATTTGTTGTGGAGCATGAGCAAGCTATTGGATATCCTGAATGTGTTGTGACTGGCTGTGGGTCAGTTTGGACAGTGGAAGACAAAAGAGTAAATTGATTGTAGGTTGTAGAGGATCCGAGCATGTGAAGAAAATCAAAACCCTAGTTTCTTAGAAGCATATGCTTGTTGCATTATACACTGGCCGCGCTCACACGTGGGCTATAGTGAGCCAGGGCACGTGCACACATGAGCTGCACTTCTGACAGGTCACATACCTATTGACAGATTGATATCTGTTGAGGATTGTTGCCTCATCTCAGTTGGTGCTGAGGGTGTAAGATGAGTCTTGCATTATAGAGCAGGTTCTCTTGCAGAGTTGTACTCTATTCAGTTGTTGCTGAAAAACCCCAAGGATTGTAGTCCATAATAAAAAGAAAATTGTACATACATCTTGTGTTCTTTGTGTTCATTGTGGTGATGAC
>ML804629.1:25452-58439 GCA_009831015.1 Picea engelmannii | reverse complement strand
GTACTGTCTCTAAAAGAGTGATTTTGAGAGATTGACAAGTGTAACTTTCTTCATGAAAATGATCTTAAAGAAGAGCTAGATCTTCTATCACCATGTCATTATCATGTCATCATCTTGATAACCAAAAATGAGGATAACAATCCCACAGAAGAAAAATGCATAGAAATAACTCAGGAGATTATTAATAAAGGAACCCTCCTAAGGAGAACTTGGAGAATCCCCATAAATTAAACGTCAAAATAAAAAGGACTAATTCACAGCAGGAGGGGGAAGAAACACATGCTCCAGAAAATGATTTGTTATTGGATAACATGGATTTGGATGTAGATATTGAAAACATTACTTTCCTAGATGTAGAAGTATCAGATAGAGAAAATGTACAACATATTTCTGCACTCATGATCCAGGATGATACATTTTCTGATGAACACACGTTCATTGTACAAAATGCCTATGTTGATAAAGAATCTAAGAAATTAGTTTTTGAGAGAACTACAAAGAGTAAGAGTGGGAAGCTACAATCTACCATTGATACTTGAGATATGTTTCCTTCTAAATTATCATTTATTCATAAAGTTACAAGGGATGCACTTTTTTATCACTCTGTAATTTGCCCAAGGCTGCGGAGGCAGTCACAGAGGCAACACCAAAACCACTTAGAATCTTGGATCTATCCCTCCAAGACTTAGAGAGGGCTCTCTCTGTATGATTTAGCTTGGTTTGGAATAGGATATTAGGCTAGTTATGCAGAATATGGGTTTTATGGATTTTGAGTTGGTTTGGTTAAGACATAAAAAGGACCATTGGGAAAAATTGAGTCAATGACTAAGATGATAGATGAATGAATAACTAAGACAAGATGTAACCATGCAAGATAATCATGCCAGTGGATCCTTTGAGCTTATAGAATGGGAAAAAAAGAAAATATTGAAATTCATTTCAAATGTAGAGCATAGTACATATGAATTCTACACTTCAAACTTGGAAGAAAACATAAATATTGTTTCTAGCCAGCACAGGGTGTTAAAAACAAATCCTACACATTATCTTCTCATAGACAATACAAAAAGAAAAGTATGTGAAATAGGAAAAAATAATGAGCTACATCAGGGAAAACTTCACCACTTAAACACAACACAGGAATCTGGAAATATAGTGCCTTTGTATTCATTCATAAAGTCATTTACAGATTTGAAATGTTTCTACAATGGGTGGGAACATTCCCAAGCTACCCTTTTCTGTCAATCCCCCCTATTTTATTCAAAATCATAGGCTTTATAGCCTTTACATAACAGTTCAAGATCCTATGAAAATGGATCTGAAATACTCAAAATAGAATAAAATCGAAACTAGTATAATTCAAAATCTAGTCCTGCTTTAAGGGTCAAAGTCTTATCAACTAAATCCTCCACAATATCGACAGCTTAAGACATATATGATATCTTCAATAAGTGTCAAAAAGATGACAAGGCACTTTGAAAACTTGCTTTGACAAATGGACAATCTTTACCTAGAATTTTAAAATCCATTGAACCTTTTTGCCTTAATACCTGCCTCAAAAACTTGAAAAGGGTGATGATTGATATCCCTTTAATCTTTATCTTTCATTTGGAACCCCTTTCACAAGATCTGGACACCAAAAACTTCGATCTAGGCAACAATATGAACATTCTGTCATTCCTTGTGATTTCGGTGGCTTACAAGTGTAAAAAAGAATAGGGTTAGCTGTCGAAAGCAGAGCTTTCGGAAGCTAACAACGCCTTGAGGAAAGCGAATAAGCTGCCGAAAATTCTGAGTTTTCCACAACTGTTCAAAAACTGCAAAAATGAATTTTATTCGATCTACCTACTCCTTAGGGTCTTCATTTAGGTTCTCAGCAACTTCATCTAGAGCTCTTAAATCAGGATGTGCTCTTGGCTTAGGATTTTTTAGCCTTAGTTTGATCATTAAACTTCTAATCATTTTAAACAATTTACGATTATCCTTGAGCAATTTCTTATTCCTCTTATGTTCCTTTACGTGCATTTTAGCTAACCTTTTCAAAACAATATATTACCTCATCTGAGGTGTTGCTTATAGTCTAGTTTTGGGATTTGATGACCCTCTCAAGCAACTTCATCTCTAATATTTCTTCTTGGAGTTTTTCAATCTTTGATGGTTTGCTGACCTTGCTGTGTCTGCTGGTTGATGTTTCAGGAATCTCCAAGTCTGGAAACTCTGGTGAAAAAGGTGCTTCTTCAAAAGCAGCCTGCTCAGGAGTCTCTCTTTCCACTGGCTCTAAATCCTCCTCTGAATATGTATAAGGCAGATTCAAAACGTTTTTACCAGAGGAATTTGTTTTCCCTTCTGTATCTTGGCTAAAATAAAGCATCTTTTTGGATTTCTTAGACTTGGAAGAAGAAGCTGGCCCCTTTGTAATTATTGGGGAAATGGCTCTCCTTTTCCTTTTACTACTCTGTGGTGTTGAAGACTTAGTGTATGAAGTCTTCTTTTTGTCCTTGGGATGGGGTTCTGGTTCAAATTCACCCTAGAAAAGAAGATACTCCCAACTCTTATCCCTCTTCTGTAATTCTTGAAACACTATGAGTTTGATAAGACTGTGATGGGAAAGTCTACCCTGCGCCTTGCTAGGTATGGCCTGGACCTAGTCTGTCATCTTTGTCAAGATTTTGTGAAGGTAGAAGGGCAGATTCAAAGGACATCTACCTGTGAAATGGTTCATGAGCTTGAAATGGTAGAACATTACTCTACTATATCTGCCTTCACATGTTATGTATACCTGAATGGCTTTGAGCAAGTGTTTCCACTTTTCTTCCAAGTAGGATCTAGGGATATCCTTTTTCAAAGTAATACATTTGTGTTCAGGTTTGAGATAAGACCTGAACTCAATGTCTTTGGTAGTGGTTGACTTGAACCATCTTTCACCAGTCCTAGGCATATCTGTTGCTACTACAACAATTGCTTCATCAACCTGTACCTCAATTGTTCCAACTTTGGCTTTGGCTCCATCAAAGGTCAATGCAAATGCTTCAACCACACCTTGATGAAATCCTTGGATTTTTTCACAAAACCTGTAGCAGCCAACATCTCTGAACATCTGGAAAATCTCCGGGTGAGATTCCAGATAAGTTATGTCATTGAGCTCCTTCCTGAGCAAAGTTCCTCCCTTCTTCATCTGAAATAACAGTTGTCAACACCTGCAATACAATAAAATCAAGCGTGGGGAGATACAGTGGCATTGATAGGGGACGAATTGAAGTTCGAGCGGAGGAAAATTAGTGATATGGGGGAAAATATTTGGACGAAAACCCTTGATAGAGAATGAAACTCAAATCACAGTGATGATTGTATCATTCGACTAGGACAGAAAAAACCACGTGATAGATCAGGTAAAAAAAAATGATGTGGGCTTATGGTGATCGGATCTACTAGATTAGGGTTAAACAGATCTCACTAAATAATCATACCAGACAAACGATCACTTGCCCAGATCATATTATGATTCGATTTCAGTTAATTTCGGCAACACTTGAGATGATGATGCTGTGTACTGATGGAAATTTGAGAGTCCGATGGGACAGTATGACCGTTAACCATCTCTGTGCTTTTGACAGCTTAAAATGTCTCACACATACCATTTTAGCTACCGAAAGAGACAACTTTCGACAACTTAGAATACTTTGAAAACATCGCCCTTAGCTACTGAAAGTGAAATTTTAGAGTTTTTCTAATAAAAGTACAGACTCATCACTTTTGAAAAGGTAAGTCTAAAGCTCATCTTAAAGGCATTTAAGTCAAAAAATCTTTCATCTAGTGATCCATATTATTACCTAATGACCATAACTTGGAAAATTTATTTCAAGAGACAATAAGACCAGCAAGCCAGGAACTTCATCATGATACCCACCAATCATATCTGAATGATCAGGTCTCCTATCATTATAGGATACTAACACACTTGATGTTTCAATTGGACATATGGAGGAAGAGAATGCTCAACTGAAATAAATAATGAAATAATTGGAGGCAACCCTCATGCCTCCACATATTCTGCCTTCCCCCATTGCTATGATTCCTCCTCAAAAATGTCTTTAAGAAAACCCAAAACCAATTGCAAGAGTGAAAGGAATTTCGAATTTAATCATTGCCACTTGACATTTAGTTGAAGAAAATATTAATAAAATAATATCATTGATTGTAGAGTTGTGGGGTATGGAAAAATGTTTTTCTTCTATCGGTTTGAGAATTCAGAATACCAGGGAATACTTGAATTTAGATTTAAAAAATGATGAAGGGTTTTACACAGACTAAGTTGTGATGTTTGCAATGAAAATTTCGGTAATGACAGAGCATATGAGAAATAAATAAAATCTACCTTCTTCGAGCCGCATCAAACAATTAAAATCATGTTGGATGGAAAGAATTAACGTATTAAAGGGACTGATAACTCAATTGGATGATTTATCAAGAAGGAAGAATGAAGCATATTGCAAGATACCAGATATAATAAATACGCAGAACATAAATAAAATGCTAGAAATGGAAGAATACCAATAATATAACCAGCATAATCTCCACAATAACACATAAATAATATGAGAACAACAACTGAAATAACACTTTGATTCAGAAAGCAATGTTCATAGGCCTCTTTGAGGGGGAAAGCTCCAGTCAAGCAGCGCTCAGTTACAATAATCTCCAAGCTAGGGTTTTCATACCCTCGACCCTTATTTATACTAAATATGTCTATTAAGAGAAGCATCTAGAGGAAGATCCTTCTAGAAGTGGAAGCTTCTATTAGGTCTTCTTACATCCGCCTTATTCTATTTTATTGAAAGGCCGTATTAATATTGACCTTTATTACATCCGAATACATTGATCTACCTATGTGCGGGTTAGGACCTTAACATGTCCGCCCCCTTAAAAACAACCTTGTCCTCAAGGCTTGAGATGTGGAAACTACTGCAGAATGGTGGCTAGTTCCCAAGTGGCATCTGCTGGAGTCGTATCTTTCCACTGGACTAGCACTTCCTTGATGGTTCTCTGACGCAGGCGACACTCATGCTGGTCCAAAACTACTTTTGGCTATAGCCAAATGGATCCTTCTTCAGCTAACTCTGGAAGGTTGGTTTGAATTTGGCACCTGGTTCCAATCACCTTTTTTAAGCATGAAACATGAAAGACAGGATGTAGCTTCGAATGACTGGGCAGAGCTAACTGATATGTGACTTGTCCCACATGCTTGAGAATTGTATAAGGACCATAAAATTTGGGCGCTAGCTTTTGACAATGTTCGGCCTTGAGGGAAGTTTGCTTATATGGTTGGAGTCGTAGAGAAACCTGATCTGCTTCTGCAAATTGACGTTCAGAGCGACCTTGATCTGCTTGCTGCTTCATGTGATTCTGTGCCATGACCAAGTTCTCTTTAAGGGTATGAAGAATATCCTCTTGGATTGTAAGTGTTTGGTCAACCACCTGGACCTTCGAGGTACCCGGTAAGTATGAGAGAATTGAAGTTGGCTTCTATCCATATACCGCTTCAAAAGGAGTCATGCGAGTGGTTGTATGGTATGAAGTGTTGTACCACCATTCGGCTAGGGGTAACCATTGAGCCCACTGGTGTTGTTTTTCAGAAGCAAAGCACCTCAAATATGTTTCCAAACACTTGTTGACAACTTCCATTTGACCATCTGTTTGGGGATGATAAGTTGAGATGAGATGCAATTGGGTGCCTTGTAGCTTAAACAGTTCTTGCCAAAAATTTCTTGTGAAAGTTGGCTCACGATCAGAAACAATAGAGTGCGGCATGCCATGAAGCTTGAAGACCTGGTCCATGAAAATTTGAGCCACCGTGGATGCAGTAAATGGGTGGTGAAGAGCGCAGAAATGAGCATACTTGGAAAGGCGATCCACAAACACCATTATGACTGATTTATTCCCCGATTTGGGTAAGACGGTAATGAATTCCATAGAGATATCCTTCCAAATAGCAGGGGGAATCGAAAGCGGTTGTAGTGTGCCCAGAGATTTGACTGTTTCTCCCTTGTTGCATTGGCACACCTCACATGCAGCGACAAAAGTATGGATGTCCTGTTTCATACCATCCCAGAAAAAAGAATGTTTGACTCGGTCATATGTTTTGGTGAAACCTGAGTGCCCAGATGTGGGTGTAGCATGAAGCTCAGAAAGTACCGTGGATTTAATCTTGGATTGTTTGCTTAAATACAAATGACCTTTGTATCGAAGCTCATCTTAGAGCCATGAGTACCCTGGGGGAGCCGAAGCCTTGGTTTGCAATTGCTGGATCAGATCTGAACTTTTGGGATCTTGAAGCCATTCCTGGCGCACAGCTTGGAGCCAATCGGGTACAATGAAGGAAAGACAAAAAAGGGATCCTTCTTCTTCATATTTCTGGGACAATGCATCCACTACGACATTGTCTTTTCCATTCTTGTAAATGATTTCATAATAATATCCAAAGAGCTTGGTAACCCATTTTTGTTGCTCCTGGGAGGAAATGCGTTGTTCTAGAAAGTACTTGAGGCTTTGATGGTCGGTATTAATTTGGAAGCGTTGCTCCAAGAGATAAGGGCACCACAGATCAACGACATGAAGAATAGCTAACATTTCCTTTTCATAAATGGGTTTGCCCAGATTCCTTTCAGACAGTTTCTTGCTGGTGAAGGCCAAAGGTCGACCCTCTTGCATAAGGACAACACCGATTCCTTTCCCTGAGGCATCACATTCCAACACAAAGGTCTTTGTGAAATCAGGAACGGCCAGAACCAGAGTGGTGCACATGGCCGTCTTCAGGGTTTGGAAAGCTTGCTTAGCTGCTGGAGTCCAAGTGAAAGAGTTCTTTTTGAGTAGAGCAGTGAGAGGTGCTGCAATATTTCCGTAGTTCTTAACAAACTTGCGATAATACCCTGTTAGGCCCAAAAATCCATGCAAGCGTTTGAGAGTCTTTGGGTGTGGCCAGTCTTGCATAGCTTTGATCTTTTTCAGGTCCACCCTGACGCCATCCTTTCCCACCAGATGACCCAAGTATTCTACTTCTAAGGCATCAAAAGCACATTTAGACTGTTTCAGGAAAAGTTGGTGCTGAGAGAGTAGATGGAGAACTTGATCCACATGAGTAAGATGGTCTGTCCATGTTTTTCAATAGATGAGGATATCATCAAAGAAAACTAATACAAAATGATGAATAAAGGGATGAAAGACATGATTCATGAGGCTTTGGAAGGTGGAGGGGGCGTTACACAGGCCAAAGGGCATGACCAAAAACTCATAGTGGCCCTCATGAGTTCGAAAGGCCATCTTGGGGATGTCTGCCTCTTTCATATGTATCTGGTGATAGCCTGAGTGAAGATCAAGTTTTGTAAAGAATTGGGCTCCACTCAATTCATCCAGGAGGTCATCAATGATAGGAATGGGAAATTTATCTTTAATGGTCAGTTTTTTGAGGGAACGAAAGTCAGGACACATTCTCCAAGAACCTTCTTTCTTCAGCACCATGAATACCAGAGAAGAGTAAGGGCTCGTACTAGGACGGATAATGCCTGCAGTAAGGATTTCCTGGACCATTTTCTCAATTTCATTTTTTTGTGAAAAGGGGTGGCGATACGGACATATATTGGGAGGAAGGCTTCCTGGTACCAGGGGAATGGAATGATCATGAACACCACAAGAAGGAGGGAGTCCTTGGGGAGTGGAAAATACCATTTGATGTTTAGAAAGGAGGGCTTGGAGGTCTTCCAACACCGGGGGTGTCTTTGTTACTTGTATGGCATGGAGTTGGGCAATGACACCAGAATGACCTTTTTTTAGCATCTTTTCCATGCGATGGGAACTAATGACCTCAAGTGAACCAGTAGTGATGCCTTGGAATTTATATTGGTGGCCTTCCTGGTCAAATTGCATGCTTAAGTCCTTAAAATCCATGAGAATGGGACCCAAGGTCCTTAGCCAGTCTACACCCAACACAAGGTCCTTAGCCAGTCTACACCCAACACAATGTCACAACCACCCATGTCGATAGAAAACATATGGGATTCGAGGTGGTAGTCACTAATTTGGAGACGCACATTTTCACAGCGCCCTCCACATTTCATGGAACCACCATTGACAATCATAATTTGGAAATTGTTGACAACATGGATGTAGCAATGGGTTTCTTGGGCAATGCGACGATGAATAAAATTATGGGTACTTCCACTATCAACCAGAATGCCGAACTTCCGATGCTTGATGTAACCAATTAACTTGAGGGTTTGGGGGGTGAAGAAGCCAGTGAGAGCATTGAGGGAAATGATCGGTTTGACTTCGCGAGGGTCGGAGGGAGGGGTTATGTCAGTGATTTTAGGGGACTCATGCACAATGGGAGTTTCAACATCCTCTTTTGAAATATCCTCAGAGATGGCCATAAAAAGATTTTGTTCCTTACATTTGTGGCCCGGGAAATATTTGTCATCACAATTATAACAAAGGCCTTTGAGTTGGTGTTCAACCATTTCATCCCTGGTCAATTTTTGGATCTTTAATGGGGCGGAGGGAGTAGTGGGATTTATGGGTTTAGGGCGAGGGATAAAGGAAGGTTTACGGGTTTGAGAGGATACAACTTGTTGTGCTTCTTTATATTTTTTAGTAGCCTCCACCCAACTCGAAGGTCGATCCATGAGGACATGGGCCCGAATCTCCTCCTTGAGGCCACTGATAAAACACTCTCAAAAGAAAGCATCAGTCATGTCCTCTGTTCGAAAAGCCAGGTGCTCAAATGCAGCTATGAAGTCTTCAACTGTTCCTGATTGTTTCAATTTTGTCAAACGGCCCAAATGGTTGGTGTCAGTGTCAAAGTGTTCATAAAGCTCAGTCACAAACTGGGTCCAAGCAATATACCCTTGATGGGAATTTTTTCTCCATTGCCACCATTGCCAGCGTTCTTGATCTAGATGGAGAACACCATACCAGAGTTTGGCCAAGTCATCTGTAATTCCGTATAGAGAGAAATAATGTTCCATTTGGGTGACCCAACCAGTGGGATCCGAGCCATCAAATTTGGTTACATCCACCTGCAAAAAGAATATGTCACATTGAAATTGATGGGACTGAAAGGTATGGGAATGGGAAGAAGTTTCACCTTCAGTATTTGTATGTGCGTCAAGAAAAGGGTCATCGGTAGGGATCTTTAGTTTGGTGCAGAGTGATGCAAAGACAGATTCAAGCTGGGTGGTCAGTTCTTGTTTGACTTCCTCCATTGTGGACTGCACAGATGCATTTATGGTTGTATTGATGGATGTATCTCAGGAGGCAATAGTAGCACTGAGTTGTTGCACTTCTTTTTGGGTCTCGAGGAAACTAGATTACAAGGTGTTGAAGCGAGACTTCGGTTCTTGGCTACAGGTATGGGCCATGAGGATGGGTGAAATGAAAAGGGGGCGGGCGGGGTCAAAACTTTTTTTAGAAAAATGATATGGATGAATGTGATAAGGGAGAAGAGATGAATCTAATGGAATAGGTCTCAAATAATGGTGAAAAAATTTCCAAACCCTTTTTTTTTTTACAGCTGCAGGGTTATACTTCGGTCTGAAGAATGTTGCATCGATGAAATCCCCAAATTATTAACCAGAAAGAAATGTGTATTTACTTGGCAACCCAAACACAGTTGCGCGACAATAGATCTAGTTGGTTTAATTTGTTTATGTTTATGTTCCCCAAGGGTTAGGTATGCAAGGGTTCTACAGAAAAGGGTTTGCCTTGTGATATAGCTCTCTGATATACGTGCGGGGTCCAATAGTAGTACTCAGCCCAATATCTCAGGGCACTAACTAAGGAGGATTGACCATACCCTTAGCCGTACTACCTGACTACCCAGGTACTAGAGAGTATCTTCCCAAGTGTTGTTCTCGGTGACACTATAGCAGTCCGACGGCCGATAGGTTTATCTAAAGAGGGCTTCAGGAAATCTATGCCAATCCATACACAGGTGTTGTCTGATGCGCTACCACTTGAAGGGGTACCAACAGGGGTTACAAGGGTGGCCAACAAATGTGTGCTTAAGAACCACTTGTATTTCCTGTGTGTATGAATCCCTCAACCGTGGGTTTATGCACGTAACGATAGATCTCTGTGGCTTAAAGATGCCGGAATATGTCTCTACCTTGAAAAAAAAATTCCCACAATTTATTCCAAGGAAAGTGCTCTGATACCACTTGCAAGATACCAGATATAATAAATACGCATAACAGAAATAAAATGCTAGAAATGGCAGAATAACAGTAATATAACCAGCATAATCTCCACAATAACACATAAATAATATGAGAACAACAACTGAAATAACACTTTGATTCAGAAAGCAATGTTCACAGGCTTCTTTGAGGGGGAAACCTCCAGTCAAGCAGCGCTCTGTTACAATAATCTCCAAGCTAGGGTTTTCATACCCTCGACCCTTATTTATACTAAATATGTCTATTAAAAGAAGCATCTAGAGGAAGATCCTTCTAGAAGCGAAATATTCTATTAGGTCTTCTTACATCTGCCTTATTCTATTTTATTGAAAGGTCGTATTAATATTGACCTTTATTACATCAAAATACATTGATCTACCTATGTGCGGGTTAGGACCTTAACACATATTAGAAAAACCTTGATTTGGATATCGTCGAAACCATTGTTGAAGCCCCGTACCCTAAATATCTTTCAAATTCTATGCCCATGACTCAACAACATTTCAAACAACAAGTTGAAGAATTAAAAAGGGCATCAGCTGAAAAGTTTGATAATATGATTGAATTTACACATGACGACATTGACAGCTGGCTTATCGAGTACAAAAATAAAAATGAAGATATTGAAAATATATTACAAAATTTATATGTTGATCTTAGATAAATTGAAAAGGAGTTGTTAAATGTTAAAATAAAACAAGAAGTAACCATTGCCCCATTAAGGGACTTTATTCAAGAATGGTTGAACAAATCAATCTCCAAGATCTCCGAAATACCAACAGAACTAGTTATGACCGGTTATCAAACTGAAACCAACAAGAATATAAAAGAAACAACAACAAGAAAATGAAAAATGAGAGATACCATCATAGTAAGTCCATATTGATCACATGCTTCTTCCTTTATCAACTTTCATCTAGTTATTCTTCTTCTTTAAATAGAAAAGTATAATCGAATCCTGATAACTTTCTTTTTGTCTTCTTTCCATATTTAGTTGTTCGACATCTTACCACTTTATTCCTTCTACGTTCTATCTTCTTGTATATGTTTGATTTATGGTCTGTGGGAGCCCCAGTCCTAGTCCTTTGGAAAAATGCCTTTAATTTCAAAGCATTGTAACATACATTATTATTTTTGAGAAATCCCAGAGAACTAATTCAAGATCAGTTTTGATTGTATTTTATAACTCTGAGTCTTGAGTATAAAGTATTTGAAATTGATCTATCATAATCTTCTTTTGAGCCATATAAGAAATTACTCTATAAAATTTCTTTTATGTGTACGGACCATCTTTTTTTATTTTTGATGTGATAAAAAATATTTATTTTGACTATGATGGATGTGAGGAAACTTTGTTTATTTTTTGTAATGTGCGATGTGTGATATTCTTGGTCCATTTCTCAGGAATACTCTTTATAAATACTTTTTTACTTTTCATCATTTTGATCTTTCTTTGAGCATAAAAGATTGGACTATCTTAAGTTCCTATATTATCTCTTGATCTGAATTTATTAAGAATATCATAAGCCAAAGAGGAGTACCACCTCTCTAAAAATGAAGGAGAATTCATATCCTCATGAGGTTGTTGTTTCCGTCCTTGACAGGTTCAAGCATCAACATTTTTGGCGATCATACTGGGGAACAAACTTGAAGATTTAAGATCTGGTTCTAGACCCTAAATTTATATGACTTTGCCTCAGGCCAACCAATGCCAATTAGAGATTGGATTGAATAATCAATGAAGTATTCTTCACCAGTTGTATAATCTTGTGATAAAAACTGCTCAAAAGAGAGAAGAACTAGAAATATCTTGGGAGACACTAGTTCAAGAAGAAGAAAGAGAAATTCTCTGAAGACAAATAAGAGATGAAAGACAAGAGGAAAGACGAGAGGAAAGACATGAAAAAATACGAGAGGAAAGACATGAAGAAAGATTAGAAGAAAGGAGAGAGGAAAGAAGACATGAAGAAGGGAAATTATTCAAAAATTTGAGAAGAATAAGAGACTCTCCCCTCGACCTGCGAGGTGAATAACATGAGCTACCTTATCTTCCTAAAGGTACTTTGAAGACATTTTCCAGAGATGGAACCATTTATGCTAAGAGACATATTGATTTTTTTGTTTGTTTGTTTGTGATTTCCATCTTGTTGAACATGACGACGTAATGGTAAGGTTGTTTCTCCAAAATTTATCGAGCCAAGCTTACGAATGGTACACCACATTCCCCACAAGGTCGATCGAATCATTTGATGATATTGAAGCTATGTTCCTGAGTATGTTCACTCCCCCAATCATGTATCATACCCTTCTCACTAATTTCACCCAAATTGGTTTGAAGAAAAATAAAAGAATAAGATATTTCAATCTCAGATTCAATAAAATACTAAACAAGATCCATGAAGATAAAAGTTCTAATGATCCAGTAATAATTGGTTGCTATAAAAGTGTCATGCCACCAAATGTGAAGTTTTCCATTAGAACTTCCCAAATTGATACTCTAGATGAATCAATTACCAAAGCTATGAAGATGGAGGAAATCATGATTGAAATAAGCACTGACCCTGAAATTATTCTCAGAAAAGTACAATGGCAGATGGGTAATCTAAAAATTTAAGATCAAGGAGCATCTAGTTTGAAAAATAATGAAGAGAAAAGGCCACGACCAAGTCAAAATCATACCATCGGTGGGGGATTCTTTAAAGGAACTATACCGGATGTGAAAATAGACCCTGTTGCATCCCAAGAGATGAAGCAAAGGATCGAGATTGCAAAGTTGAATAGAACCATTAGACAAATGCAAAATGAAATAACGATATTGAGAAGGAATGATAACTATATACCCAATCCAAGAATGTCAGTCCTGGAACAAAGAAGGAACTCTCCTCAAGAACAGAGAGTGATGTTTGAAAATGTTGATAATCAACAAAGACAGAGGGTCCCTAGGCTGCCAATTATGAATGCAACAGTACTTGATGAATCATACAATGAATAGATAGTTGAGCCAGAAAATGATTATATACCAGAAGAAATTTTTGAACCTATACATACGGATGGATGCGAGACATCCATGTACATATTTTAGGAAGGTGAAGATGATCATGTCTCGCTAGAAAATGTTGTCCAAGAACGAGAATTTGTAAATAAGTCCAAAAATAAAGATAATTCTGAAAAAGATAAAGAGAAATATGATGAGAAAGCGAGTAAAAAAAGTAAGATAAGCAACATTAGATTCAAGAAGAAACATCAGATGTTAAATCCCCTTCACATGATATATAATGTTGTTGATGATCTAAGCAAGTTGAGAATTACTTTGCCTTTCACAGAAGTGGTAAAAGCTACTCAACAAAGGGAAAACATTCTGAATTTGTTGGATGATCCAGTGAGAAGAATTGAATCAGTTATCGCAAACCCAAAGCAAAGTCGAAATGTATCAGTAGTAAAATTGAGAGGGAAAGTCCCACCCTTCTATATTTCAATAGAAAATCATGATGTTGCACTCCATAATTGTCTAGTTGATACTGGTGTGACAAGAAATATCATGCCTTTGGAAGTAATGGAGGCACTTGGTATGAGTTGCACCAAATACTATGAATCAGGTGAAAATATTTACGCAATTGATTCCATGCAGGTACCATATTATGGATTAATTAAATATTTTTATGCTTGGATTACTTTTTCTCCACATATTATTACAGTTTTCAATATTGTGGTGGTGGATCTTCCTCCTGTATATGGAGTTGTCCTTAGAATATACTGGTATTCCATGATCGGTGGATATATAATGAATGAGGGAAGTTGTATGATGTTACCTGATAAAGATGGAGAAATTATCAAAGTTCCTTGTGAACCAAGGAGACCATTTTCTTTCAAAAAGAAGGATAATGAACTGATGGAATATTATATAGATGTTGGTATTGAAAACTATGTCATCCTGGATGAGGATCATATTGATGATAGACAAAAATGAAGATAATTACTTTGCGGGCTATTGGAGGATTTCATTCGATGGATATTGTTCAAGCTCAGGGAGTGGAGTTGGGATTTTTCTCAAAATCCCTGAAACAATTGTACACCCATATCCCATCAGACTTGATTTTTCTTACACAAATAATGAAGCAGAATATGAGGCCTTGACTCAAGGAATGATCCTGGCATGATAAATGAAGATTGAAAATTTGATTGTGACTGGTGACTTTGGATTGATAATAAATCAAGTCACTCAGAAATAATAATATTAAGAAGGAAAGGCTCAAATTATATTTCTAAAGAGTAAATGAATTGATGGAGGCCTTACGTTCTTTCAATATTTATTTTATTATAAGGGATAAAAATTAGAAGACAGATTCATTAGCATTCACTGCTTCATTTTTTAACCCACATGACATCCAGAGTGAGACATCTTTTCAAGTAAAAAGAGTATTTTGACCCTCAATACCAGATAACCAAGAGTATCTCCAAGTATTTGAAAATGATGAAGACCTAGAGGATTTTCTAGAAAATGAAAATGAAGATGAATATAATGGAATTGCCTCTGTTCCGAAGAATTGTGTCTATTCTGAATCTCTTTTCACAAGAGATGATCATACCAAAAGTCGCATGGAAGAAGTATCAGTTTGAAAAGTTCAATAAACGAGAAAAGTCAATATTTGGACCGATAGTTCCCCAAAGTACATTAACTTTGGAGTTGATTGTACATCTGAAGAGGTTGATCAATATATCACCATCTTCAAAGAATATTTAGATGTTTTTTCTTGGAGTTATGATGATCTAATGGCTTATGATAAAATAATATTTCAGCATATCATCCCATTAAGATAAGGATCAAAACCTGTCAAGAAGAAAATAAGAATGATGAATCCCAAGTTAAAACTGTTGGTGAAGATTGAGTTGGAAAAATTGAAAAAAGATGGAATAATATATCCCATCAGGCATTTTGACTTGCTTTCAAATCCAGTGGTTGTGAGGAAAAAGACTGGGGAGATTCGGATGTGTGTGGATTTTAGAGATCTCAATAAATCAAGTGTAAAAGATAATTATCCTCTGCCTAACATGGAATTCCTTCTTCAACAAGTCACTGGATATGCTTGTATGTCCATGTTAGATGGGTTATTTTATATATAATCAAGTTTTGGATGCAGAGGAAGACAAACCTAAGACAAATTTCATAGCACCTTGGGAAACATATGCATATGCTCATATGTCGTTTGGTTTGAAAAATGTTGGAGCTACGTTTCAGAGGGATCTGGACTATGCATTCGAAGGTTTGATATGGAAATTCATGGCATACTACCAAGATGATCTAACAGTCCATTCAAAGACAAGAAATGAGCATATCCATCATCCGAGGAAAGTATTTGAAATATGTAGATTATATGGAGTTTCTTTGAATCCAAAGAAATGTTTGTTTGCTTTGACTGAAGGCAAGTTATTGGGGCATATTGTGTGTAAAGAAGGAATTTGTATTGACCTATAAAGGGTTAGTTCTATCAATGAACTCAACCCTCCATCATCTAAGAAAGGAGTCCAGTCATTTTTTGGCAAAAACAATTTTGTGCGGAGATTTGTTCCTAATCATGTGAGCATTGTAAAACCGATTAATTTATTGTTGAAAAAGGATCAAAGGTTTGAATGGACTTCAGATACAAATGAATCCTTTAGTAACATCAAAAGGGAAATCAATACAACACCAGTTCTCATTAGTCCATATTTTCAAAGAGATTTCATCATGTATTCATTTGCAACAGACATTGTTGTGGCATCTATCCTTACTCAAAGAAATGCTAAGGGTGAAGAGCTACCAATTAGTTTTATGAGAAAGACCCCCCATGACTATGAATTAAGATACTCATAATTGGATAAACAATCCATGTCGCTTGTAAAGGAAGTAGCACAGTTTCCGACCTATATTTTAAATTCTCGTGTCATAGGATATGTTCCATCCTCTCCAGTGAAGATGATTTTGAAACAGTAATTAAGAGAAGGGAAATGGAAAAATTGGATGGAGAAAATTCAAGAATATGACATTGAAATTAAGCCTATAAAAGTAGTTAAAGGGTAAGTATTGTGAAATCTTATTTCAAATGGCGATGCTTTTAATGGAGTAATTTTAGTTTCAATCGAAAAACCTATATTTGGCTCTGAATGATACAAAGACATTGTGTTTTATTTAAAGTCTGGACAATTTCTTGTCACCATGACTCTGAAGGAAAAAAAGGGCATTAAAGATGAAATCAAATCAATATGTGTTGATTGCTGAAATCTTATTCAGAAGGAATTATGATGGCATGTTATTGAGGTGTGTTGATGAAAATAGATCTCAATGGTTGATACAAAAATTTCATGAAGGCATATGTGGGGGGAATTTTGCACCTACTGCTACAACACATAAAAAAATAATAGACATATATTATTAGCCATTATTTTTCAAGGATTCATATGCGATGGTAAGAAGATGTATCCCTTGTCAACAATTTTCAGGGAAGATGAAGAGGTCTGCAATGCCTTTGCAACCCATATCTGTAGAACATACATTCACACAATGGGGATTGTACGTCATTGTACCAGTACATCCAAAATAATTTAAGGGGCATATATATATTCTTACTGCTACAGAATACCTCACCAAATGGCAAGAAGCAATAGCATTGAAAAAGGTTGATTCTGATGAATTGATTAAATTCCTTAAGGATAACATCTTTTCAAGGTTTGGTGTTACAGAAAAGTTCATTAAAGACAATAGATCAATTTTCATTGGGTCAAAATTCACAAAATTTTTCGGAGAGTATGGCATCATGATGGGACAATCGTCATACTATTATTCACAAGGGAATGGTCTTGCTGAGTCTACCGATAAGACACTCATTCAGATTCTAAACAAAACCATTAATCAAAGTCATACAAATTGGCACTTGAAATTGACAATTTCTTTATGAGAAATCATAATGACTTCGAAAGATAGTACCGGGATGTATCCTTATATGTTGGTTTATGGAAAGGAAGAAAAAAATCCAATCAGCCTTGAATTGGATTCCTTGACTTATGCAGTTAACATGGAGGATGTTAAAGATATTATTCCTTTGCAAAAGAGATTAAATAAATTTTTGATATTGGAAGAAGAAAGAAGTGAAGCTTCACATAAAATATCACATAGGCAACAAAATGTCAAAATATACTTTAATCAAAGTGGAACAATAAAAAAATTTCAAAAAGGGGAACTGGTGTTACTCTGGAATAAAGAAAAGGAGAAGTCATCAATGCATACAAAATTTGAAGCAATCTGGATAGGGCATTACCTCATTGAGAAAATCCTGGGTTTTAATCCATACATGCTTAAAGACATGAAGGGGAAGATTTTAATGTTGCATGTCAATGGGAAACACCTAAAATGTTTTTTCCCTTGAGATTCTCTCTTCTCTTTGTACATAGTTTTTTTCATTTTATTTTGTACATCCACACTGTTTCAACTCCATTTCCCAAAGGATAAAACATATGGTCATGAAATTATGGATTCTTGACAACATGCAGGGGGTTATCATCCCACAGTTGGAGCCATTTGTTGAACCTCTTTTGTGCTTCCCCACTTTTTCTATTTTTCCCATTTCTTTTCTTACCTCTTCTTTTCCTTTTCTATACTTTCCCTCTCCCCATTTATTTTTTCCCTTCTTCTTCCATTTCTTGGTTTTGATAAGACTACAATGCTTAGTCATTTTCATTATGTTCGTAGAATTTCAGACTCGTGGACCTTTTCACTTGTATTATCTTCCATTTACCCATGTATAAGTTTGTCCAACACTTAGATTATTTTTTCACCATGGACTTGCGTACTTTTAGACTTGCGAAACTATGTGATCCACCTCCACTCTCTCCATTGTCCACCTGACATATTCCAACACTTAGCCATTTCATACATTCGAACTTTTGGACTCGTGGACATGCCTTTTCATACTAGTCGCCCACTCCAATTCTCTTCCATTACTTGTCCCTTCACATTTTTCGATGTCACATTTATTGTTATCCCTATGGACCCAACTACTAAATTTATTGTTGAAGTGGTTGTTAATAAATGATGTTTATACCGAGGCTAGTGATATTTATTTTGAGTTAATGCTTCCGTAAAAATAAATCTAACTCAAATTCATTTTACTATGCAAATTAATATTTCAAGAAAAGTTGGCCAGCTCCGCAAAGACAGTCATGAGAAAATAGTTATCTTGTGGGGATACTTTAAACCTCTTTGCTAGAGAAGACCATAATTATAATTAGTCCTGCTCCTATTGGTATTATTCAAATTTGTTGGTAATGAGAACAACAAAGTGCGGGCCTCGGGAATAGTTCTCGTAGGATGTGATCCAGAAGTCTTTGAATGCAATGATATTGTCACCTAGTGCTTCGAAAAGTTTATTCAAAACATAAGGGTCATCACGTTGCAGAGTACTTCTCCTAGTTCATTGGTGCCTTCAATAATTAGAGATATGCTGAAATTTCCAGAGCCAAACCCGGTTTATAAATGGGAGGAAGCTAGAAATTTCCTAAAAAGAAAGAACAACGGAATAGAGATTCTTCAAGAGTATTTGCATGACCCTGCATCAATGCCTAAAGATATATCTAGAATTGAGGTAATTTATTTAAAAATACTTATAAAGAAATTGCCTGGTTGTTTACTTGAATTGTTGGCTAGTACTCTACAGAAACCATTCCCCAAATAACATTATATATACTGCATTTCATGGTGCATGAAAATTCTATCTTCGACTAGGCGAAGATTATTTTGAATGAAATCACTGCAAAGTTGAATAATTTCAATACTGATAAAAAATCGTATATGTCGTCTTATTCGATATTTTATATCACACATTGTCATACTTTTGAGGGTTTAAACGTTTCTCGGAGAGTGAAAATAAAGGTGGACCAGGTGACCATGTGGAACCAAGCTCTATGGAGGCAGAGTCAACCATCATTTCTATGAGGTATATTATGATTTTGTGTTTAAATTCAAGAAATTGTTATTTGGGGAAGACACTTTCGGGCTATCATTGGAAGCAATGACTTTCATGAAGTGAAAATGAGTTCTTGAGAAAATGGAGGACTACAATATCATCAGGGTTTTCTTCTCTATCGAAAAACCTATTTTTATTCCTTATTATATATATGATACGTTTTTTAACATTGAGATAGCTAGACAATATAAATTCTAGCTCCATACTTTCTCTAAAAAAAGAAAAAAACAGTTCATACCTCCCACGTGGAAAGTTGGTGAAATTCTTCTTCGAGGGATTTCCAAAATAGAAAAATATGCTTCTTGTTTCGATCATTCTAACTTGATATTTGTAGAGGAAATCAAGGGTTTCGACCCTAATTGTCTTTTTTGTAATCATTTTCTTTCAGTTGGGATCAATCCTGCACTTATAAATTCAATCGTCAACAGAGAAGAAGAAAACGACAGCCACAATCCAAATAATCAAGAAGCCGACAAAAACTTTGGAGATATAGAGACTGTTATAAGCACTATAGAGCACCATAAAGAAAGAGGTAAACCCTCGAGTGAGAAAAATGTCCAATCACGAGTTGTCTCTCTCGAAGTTCTTACCAAAGGAAAATCCTGAGCCAGGGACATCCCACACAAGAAAAATTCATAGCAATAACTCAGTAGATGATGAAGAGAGGTACCCTCCCAAGGAAACCTGGAGAATCCCCATAAATTAAAAGTCAAGAGAAAAAGAACTAATTCACAGCGGGAGGGGGAAGACACACATGCTCCAGAAAATGATTTGTTATTGGATAACATGGATTTGGATGTAGATATTGAAAACATTACTTTCCCGGATGTAGAAGTATCGGCTAGAGAAAATGTACAACATATTTCCGCACTCGTGATCCAGGATGAGAAATTTTTTGATGAAGAAATGTTTGGTGAACAAAATGTCTCTTTTGATAAAGAATCTAAGAAATTAGTTTTTGAGAGAACTACAAAGAGTAAGAGTGGGAAACTATGGTCTACCATTGATACTCAAGATATGTTTCCTTCTAAATTATCATCTATTCATAAATTTGCAAGGGATACACTTGATGTTTCAATTTCACATATGGAGGAAGAGAATGCTTAGTTGAAAGAAAGAATTAAATAATTGTAGGTAACCCTCATGCCTCCACCTATTCTGGCTTCCCCCATTGCTATGACTAGTCCTGGAAAGGGTCTTCAAGAAAACCAAAAACCAAGTGCAAGAGTCAAAGGAATTTCAAATTTAATCATTGTCACTCGACAATTTGTTGAACAAAATAGTAAGAAAAGAATATCATTGATTGTAGAGTTGTGGGATATGGAAAAAGGTTTTTCTTCTCTCGGTTTGAGAATTCAGAATACAAGGGAATACTTGAATTCAGATTTGAAAAATGATGAAGGGTTTTACACAAGCAAAGTTTTGATGTTTGCAATGAAAGTTTCAACAATGACAGAGCATACAAGAAAGCAAGAAAATATACCTTCTCCGAGCCACATCAAACAATTAAAATCATGTTGGATGGAAAGAATTAACCTATTAAAGGGATTGATAACTTAATTGGTTGATTGATCAAGAAGTAAGAATGAAGCATATTAAAAAATCCTTGATTTGGATATCGTTGGAACCATTGTTGAAGTCCCAGACCCTAAACATATTTCAAATTCTATGCTCATGACTCAACAACATTTTGAAGAACAAGTTGAAGAATTAAAAATGGCATCGACTCAAAAGTTTGATAATATGATTGAATTTACACATGACGACATTGACAGTTGGCTTGTCGAATACACAAATAAAAATGAAGATATTGAAAATATATTACAAAATTTGTCTATTGATCTTAGAGAAATTGAAAAGGAGTTGTTTAATGTTAAAATAAAACAAGAAGTAACCATTTCCCCACTGAGGGAATTTATTCAAGAATGGTTGAACAACTCAATCGCCAAGATCTATGAAATACTAGCATAAGTAGTTATGACCAGTAATCAAACCACAACCAACAAGAATATAAAAGAAATAACACCAAGCAAATGAAAAATGAGAGATATCATCATAGTAAGTCCATGTTGATCACATGCTTATTCCTTTATCATTTTTCATCCCGTTATTCTTCTTCTTTAAATAGAGAAGTATAACCGAATCCCGACAACTTTCTTTTTGTCGTCTTTCCAGATTATGTTGTTCGACATCCACCCACTTTATTTCTTTTGCGTTCTGTATTCTTGTATATGTTTGATTTAGGGTATGTGGGAGCCCCAATCCCATTCCTTTGGACAAAGGCCTTTAATTTCAAAGCATTGTGACATATATTATTATTTTTGAGAAATCCTAGAGAACTAATTCGAGATTGGTTTTGGTTGTATTTTATAACTCAGTCTTGAGTATAAAGTATTTGAAATTGTTCTATCATAATCTTGTTTTGAGCTATATAAGGAATTACACTATAAAAGTTATCTTATGCATACTGACCATCTTGTTTTATTTTTTATGTGATCATAAATCTTTATTTTCACTATGATGGATGTGAGGAAATTTTGTTTATTTTTTGTAATGTGTGATGTGTGAAATTACCGATCCACTTCTCAGGAATACTCTTTTATAAATACTTTTTACTTTTCATGATTTTGATATTTCTTTGAGCATAAAATATTGGACTATATTAAGGTCCTATATTATTTATTGATCCAAAGTTATTAAGGATATCATAATCCAAAGAGGAGTACCACCTCTCTAAAAATAAGGAGGATTCATATCCTTGTGAGGTTGTTGTTTCGTTCCTCGATGGATTCAAGCATCAACATGTGCATAGTTGTATAAAATGTTAAGTATATTGTTATATCTAGTGTCTGAAGAGGAATACTTGTGAGGGAAAAATCCATCTTGGGATCATGCACATTCCCTCACTTTATTATGCACAGATTAATGTTATAGTGCATAATCTATGCACTAGATTTTTTTGGAGTGGCATTGTTCAGCAATAAGTTGGGGATGTCATAGTTGGTATCAGAGCATTTTGTTAGTGTTGGTAACGGGGTACGTTACAAATTGGTATAAAAGTGCAGTATCTAGCTAGGAGGATGGGTACGTTACAATTTGTTATCAGAGCACGGTACCCAGATAGGAGGATGGGTACATTACAAACCTAATCCGAATGAAATTATTATTAGGAGATATGCTAAGTTTGATGAAGGTCTCTTGGCATACGATCCTAATTGAACGTTTGTGCCATCTCTGGCCTGTAAGTCATGTTTGGAATCTATGCCATCTTTTATTCCCAACTTTTATGTTGGTTTTTGTATTATGTTGGCATTGATGTCAAAGGAGTGATGTTAAGTATCGTCAGAGTGATGAGATTGTATCATTGATGTATTGATACTTGGATTATGTTGTAATTGATGTAATTGATGTCAAATGGTTGATGTCAAGTGGTGTCATAATTACGTGTTGATATCAAAGGGAGTTGTATCATTGATTTCATGTCATGGTTTATAGGAAGTACCAAATGGATGAACTCCAAAGTGGTCCCCTTATGGTGAAATCCCTCATGGGAAGATGCTTTGAGAAGTCCAAATGGTTAGCCCCAACATTTTGGTTAAGGAAATCAATTTTTTTTTAGGTATAAAGGTATGAATATCAATATATTTGCAGGTAATACTATTCTAGATGGATAGTACATGTCATGCCATTTCTGGTGATATGTGGAACGTCACATAAGTCCTCATAGTTAGAGAGTTATGGACATGTGAAGTTGGACAACACTCATGAATTATCTAGAAGCCCCTATAAGGTCAAAGAAGTCAAATTATTCTAGAAGCTCCTAGAAGAAGTTGACCAGTCAAAGTGGTTAGTCATGGGTTAAGTGGTTGCAACAAGAAAACAATTAAAAATAAATTAGTTGCAACTAGAAGTGGAGAGTTTACTATTTGTGGATAAAGTGGTTGTAAGTGGACAAAGTGGTTAGAAGTGGGTTAGACCCAAAAGAAGGAAGTTTGTTAGATAATAACCCCTAGAGGAAGCTATTTGGAGAAATATAAATAAGAGAGTAAGGGTCTCTTATGAAATGAATCTTTGGAGTGCATCAAAGATCTATTTTTGGTGAAATATTCATTGCAGGTATTCATGAACGCATCAGAAGTTTTGCACGTCTGAGGCACCAAGGAGGTTTGATGGAGATAGTTTCGGAGGTTCAGAAAACCCTAGTTTTCTGAAGCAATACACAAGATGACAGTATAGGAGGTCATGTGCATATGTGACTGCAGAAGGTGAGGGTGCATACATACGTGTGTTGAATAAGGAAATGTCGCGTATACATGGAAAGGACATGAAAATCTTAAGTAAGTGTTGGTGCCAGGTTCCTGAAGTCTGAAGCAAGTTCCCAGGACAACAGTCTACAGGTTCAGATCTTCTACAAAAGTTCTGATATAATTACATATGTTTTCTTGATTCTTATATTTACTCATGGTATCGTGAATGCTTGACACATTCTTGGTATGGTTGTTATGATGTTTGGATATGGTAGATGTGGGTTGGTTGGTTGAGTGGTTATATTATGATATGGTTGAGGGATATTTATTTTCTTTGATGGTGTATGCATGAGGGACATGCATAGGTTTTTGGATGGTGTAGAATTGTTTGTGGTTGGGATGGTACATATTGGGCAGTGAAAGGCTAGTTGTAGTGATTGGTTACAAGTGGATATGACAGAGTCAAAAAGGGTATGAAGGGACAGAAGTTTGAAGTTTTAGAAACCCTAGTTTTCTTAAGGTGTACGCAGGCTGACAGTGGAGGAGGATGTGTACGGTAGTATAGACAGGTCACATACATGCATGTGTTAAAGTATAGACAGGTCGTGTACTTGTTGACATATTATTTATGTATACAAGTTGGGTCTTGTACTTGGGGATTGGATTCATCACATCCCAGTTGGTGCTGAGATATGTAAGTTGAGTCTTATATTTAGAGTTGGTACTCTATTAGAGTTGTTTCCCTTTTCAGTTGATGCTGATAAAACCCTGAGATTGTAGTCTCCTGTAACACATAATACAAAATCTTACACACACACACACACACACACACACACACACACACACACACACACACATATATATATGGTGTCCTTTGTGTTATTTATGGTGATGGTTTATTGTTGATGTATGTTGTTGAGATATGTTCTCATGCAAACAACTAGTTGTGAAGGGAAGTAATGAATAATGATGATTGAAGTGATTGCGAACTAAAGTTTTGAAAGAAGTGTAAAAAGAGTCTCACACTAATTCACCACCCCCTCTCAGTGTGGTCGGTGTGTCCAACAATTGGTATCAGAGCATGCCTTCATCATAAGACTTACAAGCTTGAAGGAGATCCATGGAAACACAAATGGATGAACATGTAGATGAAGTTCCCCTATTTGATGAGACATATTACTCGGCATGGAGAATAGAAATAAAAGGGTATTTGAAGGAAAAAGGAGAAGGTGTTTGGAATACAATTGTTGTTGGACCAGTTCCCTCAAATAATTAGTCAAAATTTATAGCAAAGAAGAATAATGTAGTAGAATTCAAGACCATCTTGAATGGAATTTCAGATTCTATTAAAGAAAGCATAGGAAAATGTACCTCCGCTAAGGACCAATGGCTAAAGCTAGAGAAGTCATATCAAGACTCAATCATCAATGAAGGTAAAGACTCTCCAAAATATTCTAATTGGAATACTCCTAAATGAAATCAAGTTGAAGGTTCTCCTACAAATGAACAAGAATATCTATAGGTAGTTTGTGTAGAATCAACTAACATTTATCTTATAGATGAAGAGGAAGCTTTGTTGAATCTTAAAGATAAAATTATGAATTATTTAGAAGAAATTAGCATGGAAATAGGGTATGGTTCAATTTGTTTTGAGTATCTTGAAAAATACACTAAGGAAGTCCTAGAAAATTACCTAAGGCATACCATGGCACTAAAGAAAATGCTCAAAGAACAAGAAGAAAGTAAAAAGACTCAATTAGAAGAAAAATAAGAATAAATCAGAAGACTAAAAAATGAAATAATTAATCAAGCAGAAGAAAAGAAGAAGGAAGATGATGAGCTTAGCAAAATCCTTGAAGTTAACGTCATTATGAAGACCCAAATTGAAGAATCCAAAAGGATAGAGGAACTATTGAAGAATCAAGTAAACGAGAAGGAAGAATCATGCCATAAGTTGGAAGAAGAAGTTTTTGATATCAAAAAGAAAATAGAGAAGTCAAATACTCATATCAAGTTCATGAACGACTCAAAAATCTTGGATAGTCAAATATCACCAAATGATAAATCATCTTGGATACAACAAGGAAGTTGAACACCTTGAAGCTAGCACTTCTAAGAAGCATGACATAAGTCCTTCATTCTCAAAAAGTGGAAGAAAAGTTGCAAGTCAAGCACCTACACAAAGCAGGAAAACTTTTAGAAGAAAACAACCATATTTACACCTCAAAGAAAATTCAGAAGAGAGACACCTTCAAGGTGGACACCAAGGCAAAGGTATGAAAATGTTTTTCATGGTCACTGCTTCTCATGTAATGAATATGGTCACACAACTTTGGATTGAAGACATTATGCAAGTAAATATGTTGGAAGGTTCCATAAAATCCTAAGATGTTGGATATGTAATCAAGTGGGACACATTATTGCTCATTGCCACACCATGAGATGTTATATTTGCAGTGGGTTTGGCCACAAATCTCATAATTGTTGGAATTCAAGAGACAGTCAATGAGGAGTGCTTCACATAGCATGGTAAGAAGAACACATGAAACTTGGAAGGAATAAAATGTTGAAAAGATGGAAGCTCAGAGTTCAAGTTATAAGAACCTAGGACACTCTCATAAGTGAATGGAGAAGATTGAACAACCAGAACATAATGGCATCCATGAGGCAATCTCGAGATTTACATTTTCTGAGGCATACATGAGATCCTGTGGGAACAGTCACGTATATATGTGGTCTGTCTAAAGAAAATTCATGTACATACATGATCTATATGTAGTGAAGTCACATACATGAGGGAGAGCCTAAAAAAGAGGGGTGTACAGATGAGTTGCAGCATGGTTTAATGATATGACTCTATTTTTGTAGGTTCTGAGATGGTATGCATCAGGTTTCATGTTTTTATGTGTGTTTGATGAATGTATGGTGATAATATGTTGTTGGCCCTTGATCAAGTTTTGGAGATCCTTGGTTAGATTTGATAATTTTGGGACTTTGACAGGCTGGTCAAAGGCGGAGCACAAGTCGAAGTAGAGATCGTGGGATCTCGGTCCCTTGTTTAAGGATTTTTGGGTTTTGGGTTTATGTAATGGGTATGGGAATGGTGGCCCATGGGTTTACCCATGTTTATGCCATGTTGTAATGTATAAATAAACATATAGGTGATGTAAGTAAGTGGTGGTGGTGTGCTTTATGTTGTGTTAAGTGCAAGTGAGGGATAGTAGTTGGATCTATGTGATCGACTTGGCTTAGTGCATGACTGTGTGTTGAGAACTTGCAGGGATAAGTGCAAGTAATTGTAAGAAGGATTTGTGCTGTGACCTAAATCGGGGAAGGATGATCTGGTGAGGTGTGCATAGATCTCCTGTCCTCTACGGAGTAGGATTTTGAGGCTCTGTGCATGTAAGAAGCTTGGCAGAATATAATAAAGAAGAAGAAGAGTTGGTGGACGTAGCCCCACGTTGAGGGTGGACCACGTATATCTTATGTTATGGTTGCTTTGTGCTTTATGGTTGTTACATTGTTCATATGATTTATGATTAGTGCAAAAATACATGTTTAGATGAATCTGATATGATACATTAGTGCTGAGTAATGTGAATGAATGCTAGATATGACCTATTTTGATGTGCTTAGTGCTTGAATGTATTAGATCTTGGTGGATAGTGCACTGCTATGTAATTAGGGTTTTATTTGCACTATGAATAAGGATTGAGTGCTAATGAATGATAACTGCTAAGTGATTTTCTAGGATAGTGTAATCACAGATCTGTGTCCCAGCTAGGTTGTAGACACTAGAGTCCTACAACCACCCCTGCCTCTACCTTGGGTAAGACTTCATCTTCTTCACAGGTGTTTCCAAAAGGGCCGGTAGTTAGGGTTTTGTTGGTGCGTTGTTGAAGCATTGAACCCTGGGTCTGCCCCTATGCCAACAAATGGTTCCATTGTCGAGACCTGAAACTGTGATTGCTAGAAACTGAGGAAAAGAAAAATATATGTGCGTAGATCTACTGTTGTAGTGCGCAACATTCCACTTAACTTGCGAAGCTCTATGCCAAGAAAGGAAGCATATATGAAGAAAATAGGTAATATATGAAAGCTTTGTGCTCTGCTAAAGGTGAGAATAGTGAATTTGTTTGACTGAAAAGGTAATATATGAAATATTTGTGCTTTGTTAAAAGAAGAATAAGTGAAAATTTTGTTTCGAAAGAATGGATCTAGGAATGCTTGATAGATTTTGTCCTAGTCTGAAAACTAGGTCACAACTAGAAGAAAGAAGACTTGATATGAGTAGATCTGATAGAAATAATGAAAGATATGTTATTCCTATGCATAGAAAGAATGTTTGGACTAAAAAATGGATGCAGTATCCTAGAAATAATTTTTTGCAGGTTAGTTATTTTGATCCTAGCGCGCAGTATAGGAAAGGCTAGGGATCATTTAAGAGAAAGAGAGGATTAACCCTTTGTTACAATTGTAGAAGACTGAGACATATTGCTAAGGAATTCCCTGACAGAAGACCTAGTTGTCTTTGTTGTAAATCTATGGACCATGAAGTTCTGGATTGCCCTAGAATGATTGCTAAGGTTGAAAGAATGAATATGGAACAAGAAAACCATGAGACAGGCCAAGAGATTAAGACTATGGAAGAACCCCAGAAAGAATCAGAGACTTTATTACTGCAGATGAAAGAAACCCTGAATGATCACAGAGACATCAATCTATCAAAGATGTTAAAAGAGAAAGAGTGCATAGAATAAAAAATAGGAGACTTCGACATAGACTGTGTTTTGGATGAGGAAACCTATGTGAATATTATGACAGAAAGAACTTGGGAAACCTTGGGAAAGCCAACTATGGTTCCTTCATTGGGAGGGATAGGATTATTTAAAGGAAAATTGGTAACCCTATGTGGAAGACTCACCCAGATACCTATGAGTGCTCATGGATCATAAACAGAGGAAGAATTTGAGGTCATTAAATTTTTTGAGAACATCACCCCATTTTCTATGTTGCTAGGAAAAACTTGGATTGAGAAAGATCAGACCCGAAGAAAAGAAAAGGAAACTCTAGAACGAAAAAATAAAGAATTAAGATATTTCATGACTAGGAGAATAACACACTTGATAGAAGAACAGGAGAAAATGTCAAAGTTGTTCATAACCCGAGACTTGGATGTCAAAGTTGAAAGAACACATACAGATTTGAGAAACTTGTCCATACAGGAGAGTAGAGCACCTACCCTAGATAGAGAAGAAGTATTGCCCTTGAACCCTATGAAAGATCATCAACAACGCGAAGTTACTGTGCCAAGAGAAGATAAGAATCAAAATGGGAAGAGGAACCTAGTAACTAATATTACAAAAAAGAAGGATAGAAATATCAACAAGAAGAAAGCAAAGTTAGAAAAATTACAGGAAGTTCTAGAAAGGACTTCGCAGAAGGAAGGTTTCCAGAATTTGAACTTTGCCAGAATATCAGAACAACTTAGACTAGCACTTCACCATGGTAGAGTGATATAATCATTGAAGGCATCCTGACCGTTAGACCGACACCCCCGAATGGCTAGAAACACAATTATGACCGAAAATCTAGCCATTGGACTGTTGGGACCGTGCCATAACGGATGGAATTGCATTGATGAAAGATTTTCGACCCGTTGGAAGAAACTGTTACGATGTTACCTATTTATCCCATCGACGTTGCACCGAGAACACTTTTGGAAATAGTGATTATTCGAACCCACAATGAGTTGACTACTATCGCACTGTGTTTATTGATAATTCACCACATGTTCTATTGTATTGAGTGTTTGTTCATCAACCTGAGATACCCGATCTTGAGTCTGTATGTCGAGTGAGCTCAACGCTGTGGAAAAGTTAGTAGAGGAAATTATAATAGATCTAATGGATGAAGAGTTTATGTCTGCAGGGATTCAAGCTTCCTCGACGAGAGGAGTGCAAGCCTCCCCATTGACTTCTCACGGATCTGGACCATCCCGAGCTGCGATCGAGAAAATAACCAAGCATCGTGATGAATTGGCGAATGCGAAGTTAATCCTATCCATCCTGCCCGATTACATCCCACCCCTGGCCGGTGTGGTGAGTCGTGAAAATGTCCCAAGGGACTTCGACTACACCCTAATTACTAGTTACCTCCCGAAGGGGATACGCACAGTTAAACCACAGATGGATAAGATTTTGACGTTGAAGATCAACGATTATAACTTGGTATGTCACAAGAACTACAACATGCTTGCACCTCATAAATATTTGACCAGGACAAAGTGGAATAAGTCGAATATCATCCCCAACCATGGACCATGGACATCGCAAGGTCCACCATCCTAAACGTAATGAAGATACCCCACTTTGGAAGGCACCAAGAGGTTAACGCGTGCGTTAAGCTCCTATTGTCATGCTTCAATGGAGGTTATCTATGGCTAGACAAATGCATCATCTTCGATCCGACGCTGATCCATCGGATCACCGGATTGAGCATGCAAGGACCAGATCCACAAGAATTTTACCCAGGGAAAGCTGCAGACTGCGCCCTGGCATAGAAGATTAAAGATACCTGTGATGATGTGGAGAAGGGGAAGCGAGGCTACAAGGTAGCCTCCATCCAGAATGGTGCAGTGCGCCTCGCTTTCCAGTTGATTGTTGGTAAGCTAGTTCAGAAGAAAAAACCCACGCAGGTCATAGGGTTCGTTGTTGACCTCGCATGAAAACTTGTGGGGGGGCTACAAATGAACTGGGATAACAACCTAGTTAACCAGCTAGAGCAGGATCGTCACGAATATTAGGATCATGGCTATGAGTTCCATTTCAATTGGCTGCTGATCCTCATTGTGTTCATTTCTTGGGCAATGCTGGAAGGAGCGACCTTCCCCGAAATTGAGCCATCCAAACCCTTAGCCACGAAGTTCACTACGCTCTGGTATTCGAGCGACATGACTAAACAATGGTAGTTGAATGCAGTGTTCCACACATACTACTTGTAGTTGAAGAGGGATATTGAGTCCTTCCCTCATATGACGACGAACACCCTGCACAGGTTCAGGCCATTTTTGAAGTTCCATACAGATAGACATTTTATCTATATCACTGCGCGCAGAGACGAACATAAAGAAGTACTGCAGAGTTATTACAAGCTCAAAGAGGAGGAAATAGAAGAAATAACTAAGGGATGGCCTGTAGAGTTCCTTATCCATGTTGACCTGGTAGAACTGTCTGACCCCAACCTAATCGGAAGCCTTTTGGTTACTTGCGAAGAGTATACTGCACCAAGTAGTAGCATAAGGAAGAAGACAGAAGAGGTACAATAGCTAAGCAGTGCATCAGAAGAGACTTCTTTAGATTCACCTGGGGGAGGAGGTGATGATGAAGTGGACAAAGAAGAGGATGATGGGGAAGAGGACAAGCAGAAGCAAGGCGAAGTAACACCGCCTAGAGATCCCATTAATGAGGCTGAACCATCCAACAAAAGAAAGGTTTCCCCCAGAAAACCTTCTTCGTGGAAGAAGTCTAAATCTAGAAAACCCAAGATGGAGACTATGCTCACGATGGGTGACATCGACCTAATCATTGTTGTTGTATCAGATACCTCAGAAGATATTTTACAACGCCATGAAGAAAAGCAAGAAAACATGTACGAAAGGATTGTAACAAAACTGCGAGGGGTACAATTGTTGGATCATGTTGTCATTGATGTCAATGGTTTGTCATTGATACCAATGGTCTGATTATTTGGGAGATTGTTGGATCATATGTAAATGGTTTGGTTTGATTAATTTCAAGTAATATATGGATCATTCCCTTGATGAGAATGCTATATGTCCAAGTGGAAACCAATTGATAAAGATGGATCATTGATATGATGCATTGATGAAGATGGATCAATGAGTTGTCATTGATACATGATACATAGTTGATATATATGATGCAGTGGTGAATTGATTGTCTTATCATGGTTGATAAGGTGCACAAATGGATGAACTCCAAAGTGGTCCCCTTATGGTGAAATCCCTCATGGGAAGACGCTTTACTGAATGAGTTATCCTAGAAGAACGGTTAGAGGACCCATGCTTGTATGTGTATTAATGAGATGAATATCAATGAAGTTGTTGGTGAAACCATCCTAACTGGATAGTGCTTGACATACCATTTCCGGTGTTATGTGGAATGTCACATAACTCCTCACGGTTTGAGAGTTATGGCTCTACGAAGTTGAAGGACCCCCATATGATGGCTTGAAGCCCCAAAAGGTCAAAGAAGTCAAAGTGATGGAAAAGAAGAAATCATTATTTAAATGATAAAGTAAAGTGAAAAAATCAAGAAGGAATATTTAAATGATAAAGTATTGGAGAAATTTCTATTCATGGACAAAGGAGAAGATAAATCCTTCAGGTCTTGGATACAAAGGAGAAGATAAACATGCTGAAGCAAGCACCTGAAAGAAGCATGAGGTAATCCCATCAAAAGAGGAAGACAATGTTGTAAAGAAACCATCTACACAAGGCAAAGAAAATTTCAAAAGTACAAAGCAAGGAAGACATCAAGAAGCTACTCTTGAGACACCAAAGCAAAGGTATGAAAGTGTTTTTCATGGGTATTGTTATTTATGTAATGGATATGGTCACAAATATTTTGAGTGTAGATCCTATGAAAGAAGATATAATGGAAGAATCCATAACACCATGAGGTGTTGGACATGTTATCAAGTAGGACACATTTCTATTCATTGTAACTCCATGAGATGCTACAACTGTAGTGGATTTGGCCACAAATCCCAGGAGTGCTGGAAGACAAGAAGAAAGTCCATGATGAGGACTTCACATAGCATGGCTAGAAGAAGGAATGAAGTAAGAAAGGGAGACATATTTGAAAATATGGATACTCAGAGCTCAAGTTATGAAGAGAAGGGTCATCTACAGAAGTGGGTGAAGAAGACAGAGCAGCCAGATCAGAATTAAAGATTGAAGGAAAGTTCAAAAGTGTCGTCTACTAAGGCACACGCAAGTAACAATGGTGACAGTCACGTGTACATGCGCTATGACCTTGAATAGGTCGCATACACACGTGCTCAGTTGTGCAGTAGACCACGTGTATGTTGAAAATTCTTGGGAAAAAGGCAATGCACATGGATTGGAGGTTGATGTGATGGTATAACTCTGTATTCCAGGGTCTGACATTGTTTATTGCAGGTTCTGACATTGTTTTCTTCAGGTTTTCATGGTGAGATCACACAATGGTATAATAAAAATAAATATTGGGTGCATGGAACTAACCCAAGAGTATGGATTGATGCTGATCTATTGGGATTAATCACTTTGTGATGATGATGATGATGTACATGGATGATATATATTATGATGTATTATTGGTAGATGCACATTGTTTGGCATGTTGGAAGATGCACATGATTGGCATATTAGTGGATGCACATATTTGGCATAGTTGGTAGATGCACATGGTTGGCATATTGGTGGATGCACATGTTTGGCATGATGGTAGATG
>ML804629.1:2588-24636 GCA_009831015.1 Picea engelmannii | reverse complement strand
GAACTTTCTATTCATGGAAAGTGGTTAACCCTAAAATAAGGAAAATAGGTTAAGTGACCTAGAAATGGGTTAAGTAACCTAAAAATGGGTTAAGTGACCTAGAAAATGAAATTATAAATAAGAAGCTAGGATCTCTTGTAAAATGCACATTTTGTGAGAATCGTTTTGTGGGTCAATGGAGAGCTTCTTGTGAATATCTTGTGGAGTATTGATGGAGAGCTTCTTGTGAGAGCATCCTATTGGTGTGGATCTCTTGAGCATGATTGAAGATCTATTCTGAGGAAGAGAGTGAGAGGAGGATCTCATGGATGCATGAAAGTTTTGGCAATGTCAGAGATCTTGACGACAAAAGTCTCGGATTCATAGAAACCCTATTTTTTGATGTACACGTGAGCTGGCTGTGTATAGGGTGAGTGTACACGTGGGATGACTGTGTACAGGAAGCGTGGAGTGGATAAAATCATGTAGATTTGTATTTGAGCTGGTGGCAAGCTCTTGGATGATGAGGTAGGTTCCAGATCTGCATTCTATGGCCTCAGATCTATCATTGAGACACTGGTATGATTACATTATTGTCTTGATGGATACTATTGTTTGATGTGTTGTGAATTCTTAGGGCATTCTTGGTATGGTTTCTATGATGTGGTTTAGTTTGGTTGATTTGGTTGATGGAGTGAGCAACACTCTTGTGATTCAGTAGTGACATGATTTCTATGGTATACTATTTATTTATACATGATTGAGATAGCATTCATATTGATGTGTTGTGGAGCATGAGCAAGCTATTGGAGAGATTGGATGTGTTGTGACTGGCTGTGGGTCAGTTTGGATAGTGGAAGATAGAAGAGAAAGTGATTGCAGGTTGCAGAGGATCTGAGCATGTGAAGAAAATAAAAACCCTAGTTGCTTAGAAGTACACGCTTGATGCATTATACACTGGTCGCGTTCACACACGGGCTGTAGTGAGCCAAGGCACATGCACACACGAGTTGCACTACTAACAGGTCATGTACCTTTTGACATATTGATATCTATTGAGGATTGTTTCCTCATCTCAGTTGGAGCTAAGGGTGTAAGCTGAGCCTTGCATTATAGAGCTGGTGTTCTTGTAGATTTGTACTCTATTCAGTTGTTGCTGATAAACCCCAAGGATTGTAGTCCATAATAAAAAGAAAATTGCACATACATCTTGTGTTCTTTGTGTTCATTGTGCTGATGAGTTGTTGATGATATATTGCTGATATATGTTGCTGATATGTGCTCACATATAACTGGTTATAAATGACAACAGTGGGTAATGAATAAATGTTGAATGCTAATTGATGAGTTTTTGTGAAAGAGGGAAGTTTTGGGAAAAAGATCCCCACACTCATTCACCCCCCCTCTAAGTGTGGTAGGTGTGTCCAACAACAACAAGCCCTTCACTCCAGCTACACAGTGTCCAATGTGCCCCCTACATCAGAAGAAATAGAGTTGGTAGATGAACCTGCCTAACTCTGCAGAATAGCCAATGCGACCGAAGTTTGCCTTCGCCATGTCCAAGAAGAAAAAGAGCATGCCACAGAGGCCCTGAAGCAATAACAAGAGGAATTTGTGGAGAAAATAAGTGTTGCGCAACAGAAGAAGGATGACCTCAAAACAAATTTCGAAGCAGAGAAAGCGCAGATCCAACAAGAGAAAGAACAATTGCTCACAGAGAAGTTTGGAGTGAAAGAAGCAGTCAATAGAGCACTTCGCTCTGTGATGGGATTATAAAAAAGGGAGGAAGACCCAGTGGAGAATCAAGTGGTGAATCTTACTGAAGCCATTCAACAACTTCAACACAGAGTAGCAGAACTAGAGCTACAAACAGTACTAGTCACTCTGCAGGAAGTGCGAGACCAGAGAGAAGAAACCGCCCGAAGTGCAGTATAGATAATCAAGGCCTTAGCCTTGGAATGTAAACAACTTAGAAGTCAAAGTGCATAGAATTATGAGTTCCTTATCGAGGACCATGAAATAAATACACTGTATTCATAGTTGCAGGAGGTAAAGCAACAAGCAACAATAGTACAAGCATAGTTGAAGCTCCTGTCAGTAGTTGAGAGGATGAAAATATCCCAAGAACAGTGCACGGCTCATCAACAGGTCCATTCCATACAGAGAAAAGTCATGGAAGTGACTCAAAAGCTCCATCCAGTGTAGGATGAAGCTTGCCTACTGTTTGAAGAGATTGAAGGACGAGGAGCAGAACTAGAAAAAATAGTCACCACAGTCGAACAATGCTTGGAAGTACCTGTGAACGAGGCATTTATTCAGGAGTTCACCAAGCAAGAGGCTCTGGTGAAGCAATAGGTCAAAGAAGCTCAAGCCAAGCTCGAGGATTTTGAGGCAGAATTACCCAAAGTAGAGTGACTCAATATGAGTCACATGTGAGTGTTGGGGGCATGTTGGCCCTTGACCAGGTTTTAGAGATCCTTGGTCAGATTTGACCATTTTGGGACTTCGACAGGTTGGTCAAAGGTGAAGTGCAAGTCAAAACATATATCGCAGGATCTCGGCCCCTTGTTTAGGGATTTTTGGGTTTTGGGTTTATGTAACGGGTATGGTAATGTCGTCCCATGGGTTGACCCATGTTTAGGCCGTTTTGTAATGTATAAATAGACATATAGGCGATGTAATTAAGTGGTGGTGGTGTGATTTATGTTTTGCTAAGTGCAAGTGAGGGATAGTAGTTGGATCTATGTGATCGACTTGGCTTAGTGCATGACTGTGTGTTGAGAACTTACAGGGCTAAGTGCAAGTAATTGTAAGAAGGATTTGTGTTGTGACCTAACTCGGGGAAGGAGGATCTAGCGAGGTGCGCGCAGATCTCATGTCCTCTACTGAGTAGGATTTTGAGGCTCTGTGCATGTAATAATATTGACATAAGATCATAAAGAAGAAGAAGAGTTGGTGGATGTAGCCCCACACTGGGGGTGAACCACGCATATCATGTGTTATGGTTGCTTTGTGATTTATGGTTGTTACATTGTTCATATGATTTATGCTTAGTGCAACAATACATGTTTAGATGAATCTAACATGATACATTAGTGCTTAGTAATGTGAATGAATGCTAGATCTAACCTATTTTGATGTTCTTAGTGCTTGAATTTATTAGATCTTGGTGGATAATGCGTTGCTATGTAATTAGAGTTTTATCTACGTTGTGAATAAGGATTAAGTGATAATGAATGATAACTGCTAAGTGTTTTTCTAGGATACTGTAATCACAGATCCATGTCCCAGCTAGGTTGTAGACACTAGAGTCCTACAACCAGCCCTGCCTCTACCTCAGGTGAGACTTCATCTGCTTCGCAGGTGTTGCCGAAAGGGCTGGTAGTTAGGTTTTTGTAACTAGAAAACAATTAAAAATAAATTAGTTGTAACTAGAAGTGGAGAGTTTACTATTTTTGGATAAAGTGGTTGTAAGTGGACAAAGTGGTTAGAAGTGGGTTAGCCCCAAACGAAGGAAGTTTGTTAGATAGTAACCCCTAGGGGAAGCTACTTGGAGAAGTATAAATAAGAGAGCAAGGGTATCTTATGAAATGAATCTTTGGATTGTATTGAAGATATATTTTTGGTGAAAGATTCATTGCATTTATTCATTAATGTATCAAAAGTTATACATGTCTAAGGAACCAAGGAGGTTTGATGAAGAAATTTTCTGAGGTTCAAAAAATCCTAGTTTTCTGAAGTAGTATGTGGGTTGATAGTGTAGGAGGTCACGTACATACGTGGTCCATAGAAGGTGAGGGTGCGTACATACATGTCTTGAAGAAGGAAAGGTTGCATATAGATGTAAAGGACATGAAAAGCTTTAGTAAGTGTTGGTGCCAGGTTCCTGAAGTCTGAAGCAAGTTCATATCTACTACAGAAGTTCTGGTATAGTTACATATGTTGTCTTTATGCTTAGATTTACTCATGGTATGGTGAATACTTGAATCATTCTTGGTATGGTTGTTATGATGTTTGGATATGGTAGATGTGAGCTGGTTGGTTGAATGGTTCTGTTATGATATGGTTGAGGGATATCTATGTTCTGTGATGGTGTATGCATGAGGAACATGCATAGGTTGTTGGATGGTGTATAATTTTTTGTGGTTGGGATGGAACAGATTGGGCAGTGACAGGTTGGTTGCAGTGACAGGTTACAAGTGGATATGACAGAGGCAACAAGGTTATGAAGGGACATAAGTTTGAAGTTTCAGAAACCCTAGTTTTCTGAAGGTGTACATAGGATAACAGTGGAGGAGGACGCGTACATACATGTACTGCAGTATAGACAGGTCGTGTACATATGCTTGCTATAGTATAGACAAGTCGTGTACTTGTTGACAAATTATTTATGTCTACAAGTTGGGTCTTGTACTTGGGGATTAGATTCCTCGCATCTTAGTTAGTGTTGAGATCTGGAAGGTGAGTCTTGTATTTAGAGTTGGTACTCTATTGGATTTGTTTCTCTTTTCAATTGATGTTGATAAAACCCTCAGATTGTAGTCTCATGTAATACATAATACAAAATATTATATATATATATATATATATATATATATATATATTTAGTGTCCTTTGTGTTCTTTATGATGATGGTTTATTGTTGATGTATGTTGTTGAGATATTTTTACATGCAAACAACTAATTGTGAATGGAAGTAATGAAGAATGATGATTGAAGTGATTTCTAGCTAAAGTTTTGAAAGAAGTGTAAAAATATCCTCACACTAATTCACCCCCACCTCTCAGTGTGGTCGGTGTGTCCAACATTAGTGATCCTATTTTGGTTTGTTCTTCAAATTATCATAGTGAGGATGAAAATCCTCCTCCATCTACTCATGTGGCTTTGATATATCCTTATGTAGTTTGGATTTCTGCATAAACACCCAACCACACTCTATTGTGAAAATAAGAGTGCCATCAACCTCACCAAATATCTAGTTCAACATTAGCGAAACAAACACATTGAGCTACACATGTGCTTCATAAGAAAGCTTATCATGATAATGTTCTCGAATTTCTCTTTTTCCCTATAGATGATTAAATTGCAAACATTTTCATAAAGTATTTATAGAAGTGAAGTTTTCCAAACCTCGATCTATGTTAGGAGTTTAGGAAGTTGTCATTAAGGGGGATAGGCTATAATGCATCCCTCCCTCATTATTCTATTATGTTACCTTTGTAAATCATCCAATCCTATCCTAAGTTGTTCTTAAGAGAGGATGTTAGGATATTTAGAAACTTATGAGTTAGTTATAATCAACTTGCTCTAATGTGTCTTTAGGTAAAGTGTGTTTCCTTAGTTTGCATTTGTATGCATTTGTAGTAATTTAATCCGATGATCATGATATATTCTAGACATAAAATGATTTAAGAGTTCATATTATTCTCAATACTAAAAGTTATATTGAATGTGGCTTAGTATAACATTCTTCCATTATCTCTATTTAAAGAGCATGGAGGGTCTTTGTTGATGATTGGTTGTTAGAAACTCATATGTAATTTTGTTTTTCCTTTTGCATTAATATATTGTCTCAAGTGGCCATGGTGGTTGGGGCTGTGGATTGCTTCCCTCTTTGAGGGTTTTCACTGTGTAATAAACTAATGTATTGACCTTTGATATGTTTGTGTGAGTCATTTATTAAGGTGTTCGACCTATGTAGAAATACCATGTTTATCGAACAAATGATTAACCTTATTTATGACTTCTATGTTTTAAATTAAATTTGAGATGTATCACTCATTAAAATTTTGAGATGTCGTATAATGTTTAACTTTAGTTATATGAAATCATTTAATTCGGATTGTGATTGCAAATATGTATGATAATTTAATGCCATATAATGTTTAACTCTTTTTCAATATAAATTCTTTGTTGTCAAAGAAGATACAAAACTTTGATTAAACATGTTTACAAACATGATTAAATGATTCAACCATTGATTGCACAATTCGAGTAATTCTTTAAACCATTTTTTTTATTAAATGATATTCTTAAAGTTATTCATAATTTTTTTTAACTAAACTAATTATTGATATTGATAAAATTAAAATTATCACAGTTAAATTTAACAAAATAATTATTCCTCCAAATTTATGTAATGATAACATATTGCATATTAAATCAGGAAAACAATTCTAAATCAAATTTGATTAATTTTTTAATTCAATTTGTTTGATTAAATCCTATATAAAGTCTTCTAGTATTAACTCATGAAAACAATTCTAAATTCTTATATCAAATATGAAAAGAGATAGAAAAAAGACATTCAACTAAAGTGACATTAATGCATGATAATAGTTGTTAATGTTAATCTTACAAATAGTGATAACATATTGCATATTAAATCATTAAAAAAATATAAATAGTGATAAGATATTTCTTATTAATAAATAAAAACAACTCTAAATAGTGATAATATATTGCATATTAAATCATGAAAATAATTTAAATACTATAATGACTTTTACGATAATAGTTGTTAATATTAATCATACAAAAAGTGACAACATACAGATTTTCCAATTAAAAATGATTCATGATTCATTAAAGGGCATGACTCTAATAATTTAACTTTTTTCAAGATGGCGATTGTAAATGGTTGTTAATTTTTTCATATGAAACATCATAAAATGAAAGAAAAATGATTTTGGTATTGTATAAACTGTTGGAATTATTGAAATAGTGATAACTAATAATGCATAAATATACTCATTAAAGAAGTTTGTGAAATTATCATCAAATATATTTTTATTCTCTATCGTGATTTGCACCAACCATTTCTAAATAATTGTTATTACATAACTACAAAATCTAACTAAAATTGTGATAATTAAAAAAACATGCACAATTGGTCGATTTCATAAACCATAATAAAATAACATGTCCATAACCTAAATGTTGAAATAAAACATTTAAATATCACTCTTTGTTTCCATTACTTGATTATGTTCCTCAATATGCATGATATATCGTGTTATTTATTAGAAAAATAGAAGATTTAGAGTAGAAATAATAGAATATACCAATATTTATTATAGAAATGACATAATATAATAGCAATAAGCATAGAAGAAACATAATACCACATATGGTTATACCTTTATTGATGAAAGCAGTGTTCACTTGCCTCTTCAAGGGGGAAACCTCTAGATGAGTAGAAATCCAATTTCTATGTACTTCACAAGATATATCTATACATTGCTTCTAGTTCTTTATATAGTTCTATCTACCACCTAGGAACTTTCTAATAAGTGGAACCTTCTAGTAATCCTTCATACAATTATTTCTTTCACACTATATCTACTACATGGGTTTTATTTACTAGAGATGGCCTCAATACATAGAAACCTATCTATCTATTTAAGAGGGTTAGGGTAGGACCCTAACATGCCCTCCCCCTTATAAACCAAAATTGTCCTCAAGGTTGAAGATGAGGGAATTGCTAAAGAATATTTGTTAGTTTCCATGTGGCATCCTTGAGCAGTGTATCCTTACATTGTATCAAGAGCTCCTAGATAGTGTGCTACAAGAGACAACACTCTCTTTTTTTGAGAACGGCCTTGGGCTGCAACCAAATGGAACCTTCTTCATCCAATTATAGAAGGTTAATTTGACTACGGAAATTAAATCTGACCACTTTTTTTAGTAGGAGATTAGACGAATTTTAGAGTGGCTAGGAAGCTCCAATTTGTAAGCCACTGGACCAATACACTTGAGGACCTATAGGGGTCATAAAAATTAGAAGTAAGCTTATTATGGTGGTTTTCTTTGAGGGAGGTCTACTTATAAGGTTATAAACAAAGGAACACCTAATCCCCTTCTTCAAAATGACATTCTAAATGATGTTGACCATCTTGTTGCTTCTCATTTTTTGAGCCATTACCAGATTATCCTTGAGGGTGTGAAGAATGTTGGCCCGAACTACGAGGGTTTTGTCTACCTCGTGCACCTTAGGGATTCCTAGTAACTAGGATAATATTTATGGGGTATTTGGACCATAGAAAACGTCAAAGGTAGTCATTAGAGTGGCACCGTGATAATTTGTATTATACCACCATTCTGCTAGAGGTAACCACTAGACTCATTCGTATTGTCATTCTAAAATACAACACCACAAATACACTTCCAAGAACATGTTTCCAGCTTCTGTGACCATTATCTTGGGGGTAATATGTTGTTCTAAGATTCAATTTCATTCCATGGAGTTGAAACATCTCTTGCTAGAAATTGCTAGTGAAATTCGGGTCACGGTATGTCATAATAGATTGGAACATACCATGGAGTTTAAAGATATTATCCTTGAATACTTGAGTGACTATAAAATCTTTAAAGGGGTGTTGTGGAAAAAAAAAAGAGAATATTTGAAAAGGTGATCAACCAAAACCATGATGACAAATTTATTTCCAGAGTTCGGTAACCCCGCATTGAGGTCCATAGAAATGTCAATCCATACATATGGAATAATGGGTAAAGGTTGTAGTTCACCTGGAGGTTTCACTTTCTCTCCCTTGTGTTGTTGGAAAATGTCACATTCTTCCACAAAGGTAGAAATGTCCTTCTTCATTCCATCCCAAAAAATTAACTTTTGATCTGTTCATATGTTTTATGAAACCCTGAATGACTTACTATGGGAGAGGCATATAGTTCAAATAACACCCTTGATTTGAATGTAGATTGCTTGTTTAAATAAAGACAACCTTTATAGTGAAGCTCTTCATTTTTCCAAGTATATCCCTGATATGCATGGGGTTCCATTTGAAGTTGTTGGATTATTCTATCTATCTTGAGATCTATGAACCATTCATTGTGGATGTTTATCAACCAATCTACTACTATGAAGTAGAGTGAAAAGAGGGACCCCTCCTCTTCATACTTCTGAGAAAGAGAATATGTTACCACATTCTCCTTACCCCTATTATAAATTATCTCATATTCATATCCCAACATTTTGGTGACCCATTTTTGTTGTGAGAGGTAAGAAATCCTTTGCTCCAGGAAGTATTTCAGGGTGTGATGATCAATTTTAGTCTAGAAACATTTCCATAGTAGGTATGGATTCTAGATATCCATAACATGAAATATGGCCATCATATACTTTTCATAATTTGGTTTTCCCAAGTGCCTCTCACATAGTTGTTTGTTGGTAAAATCCAATGGTCATCCCTCTTGAATGAGTATTGCTCCAATTTATTTACCCAAGGTGTCACATTCCAAGACAAAGGTCTTAGTGAAGTTGGGTATAGAAAGTACTAGGGTTGTACACATAACATTTTGGAAGTCTTGGAAGGTCCATCCTGAAACGTCATTCCAAATGAAATAATTTTTTTAAGCAAGGTTGTGAGGGTAGTTGTAATCTTACCATAGTTCCTTAATAACATTCTATAATAACTAGTGACATCAAGAAAACATCTTAAACTTTTAAGAGTTTTGTGGTAAGGCTAATTCTTCATCGCTTCAATTTCTTCTGATCCACATGCACACCATCATGACTAATAATATGGATCAAATATTCCACTTTAGAGACACCAAAGGCACATTTTAATCTCTTGAGAAAGAGACGATGATCAAAAAGTAGTTGTAATACCTAATCCAAGTGTATGGCATGGGATTTCCAAGTTGTATTGTTGATCAAGATGTCATCAAAAAAGACAAGGAAAAAATGATGCAAAAATGATTGAAATGTTTTTTTCATGAGACTCTGGAAGGTGGAAGGTGCATTACAAAGGCCAAAGGGCATCACCTCTTAATGTCTTTCATGAGTTAAAAAATAATTTTAGGAATATTCACCTCCATGTGAATTTGGTGATATCCCAAGCGGAGATTGAGTTTGGTGAAGAATTAAGCACCCTTGAGTTCATCCAAAAGGTCATCAATGATTAGGATTGGAAACTTATCCTTGAATGTCAAGTTATTGAGAGCTCGAAAATAAAGACACATGTGCCAAGTGCCTTCTTCCTTGAGGACCATGATGATTGGTGAACAATAAGGGATGGTACTAGGGTGGATGACACCAATGTCTAGTAACTCCTGAACTATCTTTTCTATTTCATTTTTTAGGAAAATGGATGGCGATATGCATACATTAGGTGGGAGGGTACCTAGAATGAGTAGAATAGATTGATCATGCTCCCCTCAGGAGGGTGGTAGTCCTTGAGGAGTTTCAAATACGAATTGGTGTTTGGACAAGACTAGTTGCATGTTAGGATGAATGGGTTGAGAAGGTGTATCAAAAGCTTGAATGGCATGAATTGGGCCACAATGCTCGAATGCCCCTTTTTAAGAATATTTTTCATATGGTAGGAGATGATGATATCTAGAGATTCAGTTGTAGGAGATGAATATTTTTCCTCGTCCAACTGCCCTGACGTAGAAGTAGAATGATGGAACCACTGTCACACTATCACTATGAGATATATTATTGTAAATCTGTAACAATCAACCTGTAATCAAATTGTACCATAAACAAGTGCATCAACCATGCACCAACCTGTATCAAACAACCTGTAATCAACCTGTACCATAAACAAGTGCATCAACCATGCACCAACCTATACTAAACAACCTGTAATTAGCCTATACCATAAACAACTGCATCAACCATGCATCAACCTGTACCTCAACCTGTACCATCAACGATTGCATCAACCATGCACCAAATATGTACCAATCATGCATCAAATACACACAAAATATGACTCATCAAGATGTACAAACATCATCAACTATACACCTCATGTATGTGCCAACTCATCAACTACTTGTCTCAACCATGTACCCAAATGTAGAAATTGAATATGTCACTGAGAAACCTATCATTGTATACTCATCAACCAATCTGATCTGATCACATATACCTCAAACAATATACCACAAGTCTGTACCTCAAACCATGTGTTAGAACCTCACTGTTATACAACCTCTATCTGTACCAATAACTTCAGCAACATACCTGAACCAAAATCCCTCAAACATGAACCAATACTAAACTTTGGTAGATCTGCCTCAGATCAACTCTACAACAATCCCTAAACTCCCAAGAGAGCATCCAACATATTTACAAGGAAAACCCTCAATTTGATTCATAAATTCAACACTACACATATGAGAACCATATATTTTTTTCTTGTAGCGTTCTATTTTCGCGGTTTTGCTGCTACGAATCCATTGCCGCTATTTTTCTACCACGATTTTTTTGCCACACTTTTTCTGCTGCGATTTTTCTGCCCCACTTTTACTTCCGCACTTTTCCTACTGCGATTTTTCTGTCGCACTTTTTTTGCCTCACTTTTCATGCCGCACTTTTTCTTCCGCAATTTTCCTACCACACTTTTCTGCCACGATTTTTATGTCGCACTTTTTCTACCACAGTTTTCCTGCCGCACTTTTTATGTCACACATTTCCTACCATAATTTTTCTGCTACACTTTTTCCGCCTCACTTTTTCTGCCGCACTTTTCCTACCGCACTTTTTCTGGCACACGTTTCCTACTAGACTTTTTCTGCTGCAATTTTTCTGCCGCACTTTTCCTGGCGCACTTTTACTGTCGCACTTTTTCTGTTGCAATTTTTCTCTATCAATAATACCTACCCAAATAACCTTTCACAAAAATAGATATTCAATGATATTCAAGTGTGTTTTGAATGAGAGACCATTGCCTCTTATTTATACTTTTATGTAGCTTCCTCAAGGGGTTTCCTTCTAACCATCTTAACCCACTTTCCTTATTTTAGGGTTAACCCACTTATAACCACTTTTCCACTTAACTTAACCACTTTCCATAATTAGTAAGTTCTCCACTAGCTTTATTATTTAAATATTTTATTTTGCATCCTCTTTGACTTATAGTACACTCATCACTTCACTTTATTATATAAATAATTTCTTCTTTGCAAAAACTTTGACTACTTTGGCCTTTTGGGGCTTCTAGATGACTCGTGAGGGTTCTCCAACTTCACATGGCCATAACTCTCTAACTGTGAGGAGTTATGTGACGTTCCACATACCACCAGAAATGGCATGACATGTGATATCCATATAGAATAGTTTTACTTGCAAATATATCAAAACTCATACCATTATCCATCAAACAAACTTGGTTCCATTACCCAAACCTTTGTGCTACCGGACATTCTTCAATGATTTACATCAATGAAAACCAACCCAATTAATCAACAATCCCCCCCTTTGGAATTGATGGCAACACTCTGATGCAATACTGAAGTCATGTCATGCAATACTTAAGTCATATCACTCATTATCTTTTTGTGACCATAGATCCCCCTGGAACCATGCCTCTGTGCTCTGCATATGATAAATCTCTCCCCCATTGTCATCAATGTCAAAGGTATGTTTCCATCTGGGGTTGTTCCCCCTAACTGAACGACCCTTAGAGATACTCCCCTAAATTAACTCTTCCTGAAACTGATCTCCCAACCTGAACTTTCCTCTTTATGGTGATTCCTCGTGTAAATATAAGACATATAAGATAAGCATTCAAAAGCATTCATTTTGGAGTATAAATTACTCTGAGTCTCTTGCGAAGATACTCAAAGGATTCCTATGGAAGCGGTTTTGTAAAGATGTCTTCCACTTGTTCTTTTGTGCCCACATATTCAACTCTGATGTTCTTCTCTACAATCTGTTCTCGTAGAAAGTGATACTTGATTGGAATGTGCTTCATCTTGGAGTGCATCACCGGGTTCTTTGAGATACTGATGGAGCTTGTATTATCACAATAGATTGGAATGGGTCCATCATAATCAACATGTATATGTGTCATAATTTGTTTCATCCATATAAAATGTGTACAACATGTTGTTGTTGCAATATACTCTGCCTCGATTGTTGTTCAATTAATTCATTTTCTTCTTCCTTTAATTCTTGTCCACCCGTTTCATCAATTGTTACATTGATTCTTTCCACAACTTTGTTCAACCTCAAATTGTAACACTTGTATGCTTTCCTTGTACTTGAGTAATCAACAAGTACTCATTTGTCGACATGAGAGTCAAACTTTCCCATTCTGCCATCTTCTCTTTTGATGTACCATTTGCTTCCAAATACTCTGAAGTGCTTCACATTTGTTGGTCTTCCTTTCCATAGCTCATAGGAATTTTTGTCATTGTTGTTTCTAAGCATTACTACTACAACTCATTGTACTTCTGTTAACTAATTGCTCCTGATTTGTCTATTCAAACTATGAAATTTTCTCGAAGGATGGTTCTTTGTTCTATCATAGTTATCAGATAGAATCCCCTTGTCTAATATTCAGGTTACCTGGGAGTCTCTAGGTCGGATGGATCAGAACAATTTCTACTCTGATTTGTATTCATCATCATCTTCATTGGTAGATTCATCATCTCTTTGAGCTCTGACTTGTTTCTTTCTGTCTATGGATTCATGTTTCACTACAATGCCTGAAAGTAAAATATCTTGAACATGTTCCTTATTTACATGTCCTTCTTTTCTTTCGGTTTTTTTCCAAACCTTTCTGTATCTAACATCTTTCTTTTTCTCTATAGAATTTTCTTCATCTCATTTTATTGTCAATCTTATGATCTCTGGGACCTGGTATTTGTTCACCTGTTCTTCGTGTTTTCTTATCCATACTTTCTTACATATGATATCAGTGTTCTCTTTCATCGAAGTATCTACCATGCTTCTACAATCACCAGCTATGTGTCCATAGTTATGACATTTGTAACATTCAATGTTACATGGGTCCACATAGGCATTTCTTGCTTGAACATTTCTTTTATAATCCCTACAATTTGCAACCTTATGTCCAGAGTTAGTACAATAAAAATAATGACCATAAAAGGAATTTTCATACCTGGGAGTGAATGATATTCTTTGTGGCGTAGTCCTTATGAATTTTTTCCTTGACTGTTCATGATCATGATTGAAACTTATTTGTGTCTTGAACATGGATGGTCTTCTTGAATATGTATCTTCAATAGTTTTCTTAGATTCGGGTTGACCATGATTCCTTCCTTTGAGTACTTCTGCATAGCTCTTTCTTTTTCTTTATTCTTCTTTTCTAAAAACCTAGAGTGCTTAAATTCATTCTCTATAACTGATGTGGATGTTTATGTCTCTTCAACTTTTTTATTGAGCTTCTAAATACTGCTTTTGATAATCGAGATTTTCTTCGATCTTTATGGCTTCTTCTAGTTGAGTTCTTAAGTTCTCGATGACCTGCTGGGATTCTTAAAAAATGTGAACACTTTCCTTTTGTTTCATCAATTCTTTCTGTTGATTAATTGGGCTGGTTTTCATTTATGTCAACCCTTGAAGAAAGTCTGGTAGCGAATTCTGGTAGCACAAATGTTTGGGTAATGGACCCAAGTTTGTTTGATGTATAATGGTATAAGTTTTGACATATTTGTAGGTAAGACTATTCTATATGGATAATACATGTCATGCCATTTCTGGTGGTATGTGGAACATCACATAACTCTTCACGGTTTGAGAGTTATGGCCTTACGAAGTTGAAGGACCCTCATATGTTGACTTGAAGCCCCAAAAGGTCAAAGAAGTCAAAGTTCTTGCAAAGAAGAAATTATTTAAATAGTAAAGTGAAGTGACAAAGTCAAAGAGGATTATTTAAATAATAAAGTGAAGTGACAAAGTCAAAGAGGATTATTTAAATAATAAAGTGAAGTGACAAAGTCAAGGAGGATTATTTAAATAATAAAGTAAATGGAGAACTTTCTAATTATGGAAAGTGGTTATAAGAAGGTTAACCCTAAAATAAGGAAAATGGGTTAAGTAGTCAATTGACTATTGGATATATGGAAAAGTGGCAAATTGGGCAAAGTTGGACATAGGTGACTATGTGGACAAAGTGGCTATCTGGACAAAGTGGTATAGAAGATGCTTCTAAGGAAACTACATGAAAGTATAAATAAGAGGCAAGGCTCTCTCATTTCAATCAAACTTGAGCATATTGAATATCTATAGGTGACTGAGGTAACCAAATGATATCTAAGCCGAATTTCAGAGGGAAGGTGAAGTAAAGAAGGTCGAAATTCAAAGGAGGATAAATTCTTTTGATGATGCTTTCTAAGGTATGTTATTTACAGGTCATCTCACCATTTTCACAATAACGTTTTTTCTAGAATGATTCAGACCATGAAATTGGGAGGCCATTGAGGAAAAATATCCAAGTAGTTGTGGTATGAATTTTATCTTGTGGGGAATTGTATTTTTAGAGTTACACTCCATGGAAAATAAGGTTTGTGGCTATTCCGAAACTAGTCTAAAACAAGTGTTTCGGGTAAAAACCTCATAACTTCTTCATAACAGATCCAAATTTAGTAATACCAAATGTGTTGGTTAAAGTACATTCTTTAGTATTCTGTGTACAATTTTCATATCCATACAACAAATATTTCATGCGGGGCACGCTCTTCAAGTTCGCTCTCTAGAATAAGCTAGAATTCAACAAGGTATGCCATTTTTGCTATAACTCCTTTTCTGAGAGGTTCCAAGTAGTGACACCTGGAGGAATTGCATAAAACACATTGAAGAACATTATGTACTATTTTCAAATCTTTATTCATTACAGGCACATAGTTATGATTATTTCAAGTTAGGGTTGTTGACTAATCCAAAACTAGTCATGTGAGACTAAAGTAAAGTTTGATGAAAATGCTAGTCTCTTGTTCTTAAAGTTAAGGAAGTTTTGCAGGTTGATTACAGGTTGAGTTACAGGTTGATTCATGGTTGATGCATAGTTTAGTTTATTGGTACATGTTTTTTGGTGCAGGTTGATTGGTACAATTTTACAACAGTATATCTCATAGTGATAGTGTGACAGTGGTTCCATCATTCTACTTATACATCAAGGTGGTTGGAAGGGGAAACGACGGGTGGTTGTATCCACCTTCTGGTTGTAGTCGAAGAACAAAGGGGGTTGTATCCTCCTTCTGGTTGTATCCAGAGAATTGGGGAGTTGGAGCTTCCCTCAGGTTGTAGCCTAAGAAAATACGGGGTTGGAGCCTCCTTTTAGTTGAAGCTGGAAAAAAAAGGAAGTTGGTGCTTCCAATGAATGTAATTCTTCAAGAAATATAAGAAAAATCATTTCATGGTTTTCTCCCTCTTTGGGTTTCCACATTAAAACACTGGTGTATTGTGTATGTGTATGATTTTTCATTTGTTCATTGTTTATTTACTCTGCAAATATTGGATGATGATGTTACATTGATATAACACTTGCATTATATGGTTAAAAATGATTGGATTGCTCTATTATTGATTCACCCCCCCCCCTCAATAATCCCACAATTGGTATCAGAGAAGGTTCCTTCAGAAATCAGTTTAACCATTGAAAGGTAGATCATGGAGAGCAACAACATGTATAAAAATGGAATACCACAGTTTGATGGACATAAGTATACATTTTGGAGCATAAGGATGAAGACATATATACATGCACATGGATTTGAAATTTGACAATCAATTTTAGATGGATACATAGCACCAACAGTTTCGTCGACAAATGACAAAGTAGTGAAACTCGATCAGAATAATTCCAAATCCAAAAATGCACTTTTGAATGGTCTTGGAGAATCGTTATTCACCAAATTTGCACATTGTAAATCCGCTAAAGATATTTGGGACAATCTTTGAAATATTTATGAAGGAGATTAAAAAGTCAAAGCAACAAAGCTTCAAACTTACAAAGGTCAGTTCGAACAACTAAAGATGAAGGAAGATGATAATATTACAGTTTACTTTTTATGAGTCGATGAAACAATAAATGCAATCTTGGGATTGGGAGAAGAAATCAAAGAATCAGTAATTGTTCAAAAGGTACTAAGATCTCTTCCTATGAGATTTGACCCTAAGATATCAACACTAGAAGAAAGAATAGATCTAAACTTAATAAGCATGGACGAACTACATGGAATCTTCACAACATATGAAAAGAGAACTGAACAGGAAAATACAGATATAAAAGAAGAAGCCTTCAAAGCATCCAAAAGATCAAAGCAAAAGGGAAAACAAAAAGAAAAAGAACATAGCAACAACAATGACATATCGAAGGATGATGAAGAAGCGACCAACTTTGTTAGAAGATTGAACAAGGGAACCAACGACAGGTATAGAGGTAATCTTCCTTTGATTTGTTTTAATTGTGATAGTATTGGTCATTTTGCTAACAAATGTCCTCATAAGAAAAAGAGAAATGATGAAGGTTACTCAAATAGAAAACAAACATATAAAGGAAAAAGAACCACAAAGAAAGTTTTCAAGAAAAGCTTGTGCACCAAAGAAGACATATCATCATCCGATGAAGATGAAGTTAGTGACAGTGAGACATAAAGAGTTATATTCATGGCAGTAGAAGACTCCGAAGAAGAATATGAAGAGACCGAAGAAGAATATGAAGAGACAAAGTTGACTACCGAGAAAAATTGTTGTGTGCCATAGAAGTTATCAGAAGAGAAAATAAGAAAAACAAGAAACTACAAGCGAAACTAGACAAGAAAGAAGACACTCAGGAACTAGAACAAATGATCACAAATTTGAAGGTTTAAATTGAAGAAGATAAAAGAATTGAAGAAGCACTCAAAGAACAACTAGAAGGAAGAGACATGATCATTGGAAATTTGGAAGCAGAAATTGTCACATTAAGAAAGGATCTTCAAAAGAAAAATATGCAGAACAACTCAAAAGTTTTGAATGACATTATCAGCAGTAAAAAACCTCATCATGACAAGTTTGGACTTGGATACAATCATACATAAAAGGGATCAAGATCTAAAACCACATAATAAGAAACTTGTCTAAAAATCTATGCAGAAACAATCAAAGGGGATAGGAAGGTCTACAAACAAAATTACAGGGGCACTCCTCCACCGAGAAGATTCATATTTCAGAATCAACGACCGATAGAAACAAATAGGCCTCCGGAAGAAGAAGGATTCATAAGAGTACCTCCTTTTATAATATCTTCAACTCCCAGGTATCAAAATATCTTTTTTGTTTTATGTTATGCATGTAATAATTTTGGACACAAAGTTGTGAATTGCAGAGCTGACAACATGAACATAACAACTTTGAAAGTCATACACAAAAGGTTTATCCAAGAAGGCATAGTGAAACACAAAGAACAAGTTACAACAGGTTTGAATTGTTGAGCACTGAAGTGGAATGCTACAAATGTAACAACTTTGGACACACGGACAAATATTGTAGAATGACAATACCTCCTAAAGAACCACAACAAAACAACAACAATCACATACATGAACCTCGGAAAAGGACATGGATAAGAAAGCATAATCAATATAGCAATGAAGAATGCACACTTGCTATACAAGATAAGAAGAAGAAACGTGGTTGGTATGTTGACATTGGTTTTTCAAAACACATGGTAGGTGATAGAGACATGTTTCTTACATTAAGAAAGGGAAGAGATGGACCAGTCTCCGAAAATGATGATTCAACTAAAATCATTGGAAAAAGCACAATCAGAATTGGGAACAAGAATACCAAGGCAGAAAATGTTCTACTAGTAGAAGATATGAAACATAATCTTCTAAGTGTGAGTCAAATGTGTGACCAAGGTCATAAAGTTACTTTCAATTCACAAAAGTGCGAGATAATAAAAGAAGGTTCAGGAGAATTGATTGCAACAGCTGCAGGAACTTCAAGAAACATATATGTATTAAGTGAAATTAGAAATGAAAAGTGTTGCCTAGGAAAGGAAGATTAAAGTTGGCTATGTCACAAAAGAATGGGTCACATACATTTTGATAACATTGTCAAAGTCAGAAAAAGGGAAGCAATTAGACAAATTCCCCAGATCACGAAACCAACCAACACTTTATGCAAGCATTGTTAAAAAGGAAAGAAAACAAATACCAGGTTTAAATCAAAAGAATATTCAACGACAAGACCACTAGAAATTGTGCATAATGATCTAGTTGGACCAACTACAACAAAGGGTTTAAAAGGTGAGAAATACTTTATGTTATTATTTGATGATTATACAAGAATGACTGCAGTTTTCTTTCTCAAGAATAAGTCAGAAGCTTTTTGAAACTTCAAGGTCTACAAGGAAATGGTTGAAAATGAAATGGATTCAAAAATCAAATGCTTGAGATATGATAATGGAAGAGAGTTAACTTCAAAGGAATTTATGGACTACTGTAGCAGGCATGGAATAAAAAGACAATTATCTGTTGCTAGGACACCTCAACAGAATGGAGTTGTTAAAAGAAAGAACATGACAGTACAGGAAATGGTTCGAACAATGCTAATGGATTCCAAATTGACATATATGTTTTGGACACATGTAGTGCATACAACAGTTCACATTCAAAAAAGAGTAATGCTCAGAAACAACACGGACAAAACTCCCTACGAGCTATGGAAAGGAAGACCAACAAATGCCAAGAACTTCATAGTTTTTGGAAGCAAATGCTATATCAAAAGAGAATATGGCAGAATGAGAAAGTTTGAATCTCATGTGGACAAAGGAGTACTTGTTGGTTACTCAAGTACAAGGAAAGAATACAGGTGTTACAACCTGAGATTGAACAAAGTTGTGGAAAGCATCAACGTAACAATTGATGAAACAGGCAGAAAAGAATTAAAGGAAGAAGAAAATGAATCAATGGAACAACTTTACGAAGAAAACGAAGAAGATGAAAAAGAAGAAGAAGGGGAAGATGAAGAGGATCTGACATAAGCATAAGAGCAAGTTCATCAAGTTCCTCCAAAGACACCTAGAAGACGAGTATAGAAGAATCATACTTCAGATTAGATTATCAGAAACAAAGATGCAGTAGTTGAGACTAGAAGAAGAATCAGAAAAAACACACCTAACACTCTCATCTACGATTGAACCAACCTGTTTTGAAGAGGCCAACAATGATGAATTTTTGAATAAGGACATGGATGAAGAATTGGATCAAATAGAGAAAAATGACACTTGGGAATTAGTTCCAAGACCAAAGGATAAGAATGTGATCGGCACAAAGTGGGTATACAGGAATAAATTGAATGAAGATGGACAGGTTACAAGGAACAAAGCTAGATTGGTATGTAAAGGATATGCACAGGTTGAAGGAATCAACTTTGAAGAGACATTTTCCCCAGTTGCCAGAATGGAAGCAATCCGATTTCTTTTAGCTTATGCATGCTCCAAAAATATTAAAGTGTATCATATGGGCATAAAATCAACTTCTTTGGATGGGGAACTTGAAGAAGAAGTCTACATTGAACAACTAGAAGGATTTCAGTTGTCAGAGAACGCAAATTATGTGTGTAAATTAAATAAGGCCTTGTATGGTCTAAAACAGGATCCTAGAGCATGGTACTCTAGACTGGATAAATATCTACAATAGGAAGGGTTCAGAAAAGGAAGTGCAGACAACAACCTCTATATCAAGGTAACTCAAGATAGTATTTTATTAATTGAAGTTTATGTTGATGATATTATTTTTAAAATTACCGATGACAGGTTAAGCCAAAAATTTGTAAAGGACATGCATAATGAATTTGAAATGTCATTACTTGGAGAACTATCCTTCTTTTTGGATCTTCAGATACATCAAAGAAACCAAGGAATTTATTTTTCAAACCAAGTATATCGAAGAAATGCTAAAGAGGTTCAGAATGGAAGATTACAAACCAGTTATCACTCCCATGCAAACCAGTTACAAGTTGAGAAAATATGATGATTCAAAGTCTACAGATCAGAGGAAATAGATGTCAATGATTGGTATCCTACTATATGTGACAACATCCAGACCAGATGTAATGCAGGCAGTTGAACAGGTGGCACGATTTCAAGCAACACCAAAGGAATCGCATGTATTAGCAGTGAAGAGGATTTTCATATATCTCAAAGGAACATAAGAGTCTGGATTATGGTATCCAAAAGGAAATGATCTATCACTTATTGCCTACACAGATGCAGATTGGGCAGGTTGCATTGATGGCTGACGAAGCACCAGTGGAGCAGTGTTCTACTTGGGTGAGTGTTTAGTATCATGGCTAAGAAAGAAACAATCATCAATGTCTTTATCTACAAATGAGGCAAAGCATATTGCAACAACAACATGTTGTACATAGGTTCTATGGATGAAACAAAATCTGACAGATATACAAGTTGAGTATGATGAGCCTATTCCAATCTATTTTGATAATACAAGTGCCATCAGTATGTCAAAGAACCCGGTGATGCACTCCAAGATGAATCACATTCCAATCAAGTATCACTTTCTACGGAAACAGGTTGCAGAAAAGATCATCAGAGTTGAATTTGTGGGCACAAAATAACAAGTGGTAGACATCTTTACAAAACCGCTTCCATGGGAAGCCTTTGAGTATCTTCGCCAGAGACTCAGAGTTATTTCTACTCCAAAATGAATGCTTTTGAATGCTTATCTTATATGTCTTATATGTACACGAGGAAGCACCATAAAGAGGACAGTTCAGGTTGGGAGATCAGATGAGTCAGTTAGGAGGAGCATACCCGAATGGAAATATGCCTTTTCCATTGATGACAAAGGGGGAGATATTTATCAGATGCAGAGGACAGAGGCATGGTTCCAGAGGGAGCGTTGCTCACAGAGATGCATGCATGGTTCTAGGGGGAGAATGGGTGATATGATTTCAGTATTGCATCATAGTGTTGCCATCAATGCCAAAGGGGGATATTGTTGATTAATTGGGTTGGTTTTCATTGATCAACCCTTGAAGAAATTCCAGTAGTGAATTCAGGTAGCACAAAGGTTTGGGTAATGGACCCAAGTTTGTTTGATGTATAATGGTATGATTTTTGATATACTTGCAGGTAATAATATTCTAGATGGATAATACATTTCATACCATTTCTGGTGGTATGTGGAAAGTCACATAACTCCTCACGGTTTTAGAGTTATGGCCTTACGAAGTTGGAGGACCCTCATATGTTGGCTTGAAGCCCCAAAAGGTCAAAGAAGTCAAAGTGCTTGCAAAGAAGAAATTATTTAAATAATAAAGTGAAGTGACAAAGTCAAAGAGGAT
>ML804628.1:265285-292706 GCA_009831015.1 Picea engelmannii | reverse complement strand
AGTTCGTCCCTGGTGGACTACGTATCTAGGTCCTTCTCTCAAATGGTAGGCCTTCTTATTAACTCAGCAAAAGAAATTGGCAAAATACATAAGTATACCTCATTCTGAAATCAAGCTGCAAAAATTTTGCTCAGATCAGAAAACAGACAACACCACTGAATTCATGGCATCGAATTACCTAAAAATGACTATCTCCATGCCTCGATCCAACTCTGGCACTCCCATGCCCAAGAAGAATTTTGTCTCGGTTTCCATGCCCTGCAACCTGCAATAAATGTTGAATAATTTTCCTCAAACTGCGTGTCCATCTGTACCCATGCACGCCCTCCTCTAGCACTGGGTGGATGCATGTTTTAAGTAATAAATATGGCATTGTTTACAATGTGGGGTCATTGGCCTGTTGGTTATGGCGCATATATTAAGGCGTTATAAAGGGGGAGGTCCGAGGGTCAAGCCCACAGGCCTCCCCTTTTGGCTTGACCATATATATGTGTGTGTGTGTGTGTGTGTGTGTGTCACATTTGTTTCGCTAACTTTGGTGAAGCTTTTAGTTGGTGGTCGGTTGCTAGATTTGGCGGGTCTCGCCAGAATTGGCGAACCCGCAAAATCTTATTTTGTTCAAACTTTCGATCACGGGTTGTCATTGGGCATTTTCCCACTGCCACTTAGCAGCCACCTATTGGGCCACGTCAACCAGTGTACTGTTAGCCTGCCATGTCAGTGCCACGTCACTGTACGGATTGCCACTGCAACTACCAACTCAGCCTTCCATGTTATTGCCACGTCACTGTATGGATTGCCACTGTAGCTACCAACTCATCCTTCCACGTCACTGTACGGACTGCCACATGGTGCAATCTTACTGGTCCACGAAATGACCCATAAATGCCAAATATGAGTGACATGTGGCAACCTTTGGTGCTGCCATGTCACCATGTTGACGTCAGCATAACACGTGTCACCTCATGCACATGCCATGTAAGTTGTACGGATGTTGACATCATCCATACTGGTGTTAACGTCAACAGTATGGATGCTGACTCATCCCCCTGCTGATTGGTCTAGTTTGACCAAACTTTGACTGTGAATATCTTTTGATCCATAACTTTGTTTGACAAGTCGTTTGCACCGTTGGAAATATTGCGATGCACTCTTCGTGATGATGTCATTTCACTGAGTTTTGGGAACTTTGAATTTTTTCCCTTTCTCTGTCTGTTGAGGCCATTCTGAGCATTCTGAGTTGCTTCTGCGAGTTATGAGTTGTTCTTAGTCATATCTTGATCCTTTTTGGATCATTGGGCCTTGCTAACTTCTACAGGTGGTTTATGTTGGGGTTCTCTCATATCACTTAGGCCCTAAGAAAGGTGACCAAGTGTGGTGTGAAGGCCAAGTTTGTATGGTACGCACCCCAACAGAAAGAATTCGAGGATCTGAAATCTCGCCTCTTCTCAGCACCAATACTCATTCTTCCATACCTGCAACATCCATTTGATATTGAGACAGATGTTTCTGATTATGTTATCTCTTTATTCCTCACTCGGCATGGGAATCTGTTATCCTATCATAGTGAAACTCTATCTGATATTGTTCAAAGATACCCTACCTATGACAAAGAGATTTACTCCATTGTGCAGGCATGTTGACGGTGGAAGCATCACATTCTAGGGAAGGAAACGATCATCCACACTGATCACAGGCCTTTGCAATTCATTTAGACACAAGGAAAGTTACAAAATGATCGCCATCATAAGTGGTCCACGTACCTGCAACAATTCCACTTGAATATCAAGTATAAGAAGGGTATCACCAACCATGTTGTAAATTGCCTAGTCAACCCCCGATGGTCGCACTAACCGCAATTCTTAACTCCTATGGACATGAGACATCTGGATGGCCAAAATTATACAACAATGACTCTAACTTTGTTACTTCCTATCAGATATTGATTGCAGGAAAAATAGTTCCCAACTTTCATCTTTAGGATGGATTATTATGTCATATTAGCCATCTCTGTGTTCCTTCAAGAGAGCATGCAAAGTTGATCTGGGAAGCTCATTATAGTTGAGAAATGGGACATTTTGGTGTAGAAAAGACAACGGAAATATTGTAGAAGCATTTTTATTGGCCAAAGCTTCGACAAGATGTTCACAAGTACATCAAATATTGCACCGCCTGTGCCATTTCCAAGCCCACCATCAAGAAACAGGGGCCATACACCCCTCTTACTACTTTGGATAATCCCTTGGAGTCCATATCCATGGAATACATGTCTAGCCTTCCTTCAACCAAGCATGGGAATGACTGTGTCTTTGTGGTTGTTGATCGATTCTCTAAGATGGCAATTTTGGAACCCTACAAGAAGAACATCACAACCGAGGCCATCACCAAGCTCTTCTTCACACATGTTTGGGTTCATTTTGGGATACCACAAACTATTATCTCCAATCAAGACAGTAGGTTCCTAAGAACCTTTTTTCCATCCTATGGTCAATGATGGACACCAAGCTGACCAAATTGATTGCCTTCCACCCATAGACCGTTGGACAAACAAATATAGTCAACAGGATGATTGTCCATATCCTGCGAATGTATAATTCCAAACATCCACACACATGGGATGAAATCCTTCCTTATGTTCAACAAAGCTACAACATAGCCCTCCAAAAATCTATTGGCCACAACCATTTTCAGGTGTGCTTGGGGTTCCAACCATTGGCCCCCATTGACGTAGTTTTTCCCACTACAGTCGCACATGAAGAGTCCTACCATGTTGTAATAGAGGATGATTGGGAACCAAAATTGTTGAGCACATCCATCACATCCAATAACAAGTTCATGATAATGGGAAGAAAGCCAATGCTAAGTACAAGTAGTGCCACGATCAACATCTGGTACCACACAAATTTCAGGTGGGAGATATGGTTTGGTTGCATTTGCAGAAAGAGCACCTCATGGGACCCCATCAAAAGTTGCACCCACTCTGATACGAACCTTACACTATCACCAAGGTTGTGGGTGAGAATTCTTTTGAATTAAGTATTCCTCCTTTCCTTGTCTTGCACTCGATATTTAATGTGGAACTACTCCGACCATATTTCCCACCTCTCTTGGACACTTATGATGCAGTCGAGTAGTTGTCCCCTACAAAACTCAATCCTTCCTGCATTGAAAAATGACAATTGAACGTATCATGGACACCAAGACAAAGGACACCCACCAATAGACTATCAAACTCTATCGGGTCGTCAAAGCAGGTCAGTTTATTCATTAGGGAAAATGGCTCACCATGAGTCAGGTTCAACAAAAGTTTCCTCATCTGATGCAGGCACTTGACGTGATGGATACCATTTATTCCTAGGGGAGGAGGAATGATCTAGGTGGATATCAATGGCCACCCACCTATTCCACTGGCTCAAAGACCAATTTCCATTTTGGCAGTTTATTTCCTGGTTTTTCAGGTCCTAAACTTCTGGGGTCGTTTTGACGCCCCAAATAATGTTTTTTGCACCTGCCACAATCGCATTGTAGACTTTATCTAGAGTGTGAAGACAAAATGTGTAGTCCTCAGATAGTTCTTTCTAACAAGCTATCATGAGCCCAAAACGGAGATTGTATGCAAAAGTTATGACCCCGGGAAGTTGATGTACCAACTTACCCCATTGAGGCCCACATGACTTTTGGCGCTTCATCTCCAAGGGTCGGGTTTTTGGATGTTTAGGGTTTTCTCATTTATGATTTATGTAAAAAAGGCCTTTGGAGCCTCATTGTAATCAACTTCTTGCGAATGAGTGTATTCGACCCATCTCTTCTCAAAGATAAGCTACCACCATTCTAGCTAGCTTGTGTGTTTTTGCATTTTACAGTCTTTTGCATTTCAGACAGTCATTAATAGAATCTGAACTTTATTGTATTATTTTGTTCCTTGCCATATCTTTGTGTATTTATTTGTTATATAGTTGCCTTCATATTGTTCCTAAATAATCCAGATCAAATATAATAGTTAAAAAATATAAGGTGCCTCTTCAAGTCAAATCATCACCAAAAACACCCCCATAGTTGTCATAAACCCCAGCTGTGTGGGTTATCCCTCACATCATGTAAACAACATCTCCAAAAGTGATGAAAGAACAAGGGTGCTCTAGAATCTCCAACATGGAAAATGTAGAGGATGTCCATGTATGTGATAATAGCCCAAATGTGCCTCGGAGGATGTGACCAATGCCTCGGGATATGTGTATTGCATCAAGAACAATGACATTGCTTGACATATGTGAAACTAAGTGAGCATCTGCAAAATCATCTCTGATAGTAGATGACCAAAGTGTGATGAATACATAAGAGAGGTATCCATCCTTAGGATTAGAATAGACGTGGTATACATAGGTGTGACAACCTTTATAAAGAGCAATGCTTTTACACCATATACAAAGAGGTAAGAGAGACTATGCAACTCCCCTAGATCATGTTTCCTAGTAGATCCACCCCAATATGGTTGCATACCAACCCAGATCATAAATGATCAAGATGATGAAGAGTTACCAACATCAAGTGGCAGTCGACCAGAGCCATAAAAGAAAAACCTATCTTGAAATGAGGAATAAAAGGGTTGGCAATGATTGACCACATGGGGTATCGAGATACTACATAGTCCCCCCATCAATACATAGAACATCTAATCATGGTCCAATATAATACATGAGTGCAAATACATCTTCTCATATGATGGTCCACATCTGGAAAAAAAAATATAGGGCACATTGAGTTGAATCTGAGGTGTAACACTACCATTGTTGATTACTACAATGGCCTTTCTATGCTTGATACCAGCCACCAATTTTAGGGTCTCGGAGACTGTAATTCCTAATAAATCATGGGGGGGAATTTGGGGTTTCTCACTAGGAGTATCTAGGATGGTTTGTTTAGGAAAAAGAAGTGCAGTCTCCACAAATTCCAACTTTGGAATGACTTCTTTTGGAATTTTTGTTGGTTGGTCAAATTGGGTCAAACCTATTTAAAATATTTTTTCTTCCTTACATTTATACCCTTTAGGTGTAGAGATAAGAGGGTAGAATGGGAACATAAGAAAAAGGGTATTTTGTTATATGCATTTACCACCACTTGTGTTTCTCTAGTTCATTGGGAGGCCTCCACCCAAGTAGTTGGGTGAGGCATCACGACTTATGTTCTAATCTCCTCCTTGAGACCACCAATAGAACATTCTTTGAAAAAGGAATTGGTTATGCTCTTTGTGAAAATTCCCAATTGCTCTAAGGCCACTATAAAGTATTAGATTGTATCTATTTGTCGCAACTTGGTCAACCTCCCTAAATATTAAGTATTGGTTTCAAAGCGAGAATAAATGGCCTTTACAAATTGGAAAAATACAATGTACCCCCCAATAGGACCTCTTATGCCATTGCCACAATTTCCAATGCTCTCAATACAAGTATAAAACACCCATGTGAAGTTTGATCGTGTCATTATTAAAACCTTGGAGAGAATAGTGTTCCATCTAGGTAACCCAACTTGTTGGTTCAAAACCATCAAACTTGTTTAGATCTACTTTAGGAAATCTTTGTTTTCATTATTAGGAAAGGGTGGCCCAATGTGATGCCCTCTTGGTAGGGATGAGTCACAAATGGTAGGTTCCACCTACATCTCTGACCAATTGATCACGTCCAATAGGAAGCAGGATACAAGATAAGTGAGTTGTTGTTACATGTCTATGAATAGAGCAGACTCACTTTCCAGGGATTATACCCTAGCAACCTATGTTTTGGCTATTGAGTTGGTCTTAGAAACCTTGGAGTTAAGCTAATTGAACTGTATGTCCAAATGGGTGATTATGTTCTCCATGGATATGTTTCAAGTGGAATTCATGGATTCCTTGGGTCCACCAAAAGGGTTACTAGGGAGTGATACCAAGGTGATCAACATTATGTAATGAGTCTTTGAGATATGTCACCCACAATAGTATGATCAGGTCCACAAAAAAGTGTTACTTGAGAACTATACCATTGCAATCAATGTTGTGCAAGAAATATTTTGAGTTAGGTCTCCCACATTGTTTTGTGTTGGCCTCATATTTTTTTCTTTTTTTTGGAGTACTACCAGAGTATTACTTAGGTGATGACATTTGCAAATTCTTTATATTTGAAGAATTGTTTTTTTTTCTACTATCCATTCTATAGAGTCTAGGGTTTGTAGGGTCCTAAAGACAAAGGAGTGTCCAATGCTATAACTCTCTAGTATACTCGATGTATTCCAACAATAGTACTTAGCTAAATCTTTCACAACACTAATTAAGGAGGTTAAATAATACCTTAGTCACACTACCTAATTATCTAGTATTCAAAAGTGATATCCTCAAGCACTATTCTCAGTGCACTATAACAACAAGAAGGCTAAGAGTTTTATCTAAGGATGGTTTCAGGTGCACTTGGGGGGCTTTCATTGTACCTGAAGGTACATGGAAGATTGAATTTGTATATAGATTTTGTCTAAAGATGTACCATTCATCGGGTACTAATAGAGGTGTATAAGGGTGTCCAATTAGGTGATTTCACTTGTATTCCTTGTGTATATTCTTCCCGGCCACAATTTTACTGCTAAATGACAATACACTTTTATAATGAGCAATTATAACACTTTTAACCACAATATAAATGTATCATCTATGAATGCATTCAATCATATATATCATAAGCATGTAAACATAAGAAACATCACATCAAGAACACAATACACTAGTATTTACGTGGAAAACCAAATGGGAGAAAACCACATAATTCTTTTCTTATATATTTATCAAAAGAAAACATTCATTGGAAGCACCAAATTTCAATTCTCCAGCTACAACTGGAAGGAAGCTCCAACCCCCTGTTCTTTGGCTCCAACCTGAAGGAAGCTACAACTCCCTAGTTCTCTGTCTCTAACCAGAAGGAGGCTACAACCCCCTGGGTTCTCCAACTACAATCAGAAGGTGGCTACAAGAACATTTCCTTGCCATGTCTTATTGTCGTGAAATATAAATGTAGACCAACTGTCAAAGACTCTGCCACTATCACAACTCTTTCACTGTCACTGTCTTTGTCTTTGTCACTGCCACTATCTCTGTCACTATCACAACTCTGTCATTGTCTCATCAACTTGTATCTGATCATAAATCATCTAAACTTGTTCCATATCATAGATCAAGTGTATACCAACATACATACTATCTCATGCATCAATCATGAATCAAAATATATATCAACAATGAATAGTGAATCGTGAACAAAGCATCAACCATGTACAACCTATGCCATATACCATACCATCAACCGTATGCAGATATGAACCATGTCATCAATGAAGAATATCTAACAACCTATGCATGCCCCTCATTCATACATCACCATACAACATAGATATCCCTCAACCAAGTACCAGTAGCTCAAAGATGTAAACTATAAAAACCATATCAGTATTGTACCATACATAAGAGTGTTGCTCACTCAACCAACCATCCAACATGTACCATGTCCAAGTACTACAACCATCACACCAAGAATGCCTCAAGCATTCACAACATCATAAGAAATCTAAGCATCAAAACCAACTCATAACCATACCAGAACTTTTGTAGTTGACCTGGACCTATAGAATGTTGACCTAAGAACTTGTTTTCAGACTCTAGGGACCTGGTACCAACATCTATTCAAACCTTCATTAGCTTTTCACATGTACACAACCTTCTCTAAAACAACCCGTGGATATCCACACTTTCCTTCACTACAGCCCACGTACATCCGTGCCCTTATGACCTGTAACCTATGGATACCTCATAAACTAGGGTTTGTTGCAACCCAAAGACTTTATCCTTCGACCTTCCTTTGCTACCTCAGAAAAATGTCGTCACAACCTTAGGAAAAGATCACTAGTTCACAAGATAGAAAAACAATGAATAAGTGTTTGATGCATGTCCCTCATGCATACACCATCATACAACATAGATATCCCTCAACCATATCAGAACTATACCATACATAAGAGTGCTTCTCACTCAACCAACCAGCCAACATATACCATATCCAAGTATCACAACAACCATACCAAGAATGCCTCAAGCATTCAACATACCATAATCAAAAGTGATCATTAAAACAAACATGTAACCACACCATAACTTTCGTAGATGATCTGAACCTGTAGAATGATGACCTAAGAACTTGCTTTCAAACTCTAGGGACTTGGTACCAACATCTATTCAAACCTTCATTAGTTTTTCACAGATACAAGACCTTCTCTACTACAACCCGCAGATATTTGTGTTTTCCTTCACTACAGCCCACATACATCTGCGCCTTTATGACATGCAACCCATGGATACCTCAGAAACTATGGTTTTCTACAACCCCAAGACTTTCTCCTTCGACCTTCCTTTGTTACCTCAGAAAAATGTCATCACAACCTTAGCAAAACATCACTAGTTCACAAGATAGATCAACAATGGATAAGGGTACTTCTTAATGACTCGTTGAGGTGAATTTATACTTGTGCTAGCGAACTCCTTTCCTTAATTTAGGGATTCTAGAGTTTTCTTTTTACAACAAACTTAACCCTTTGACCAAGACTTATGACCAACTAGGGGCTTATTTTCCACTCTTCGAGGCTTCCAACTTTACAAGGCCATATTTCCCTAACTGTGAGGAACTACGTGGCATTCCACATATCATTGGAAACAATATGACAAGTATTATCCATCTGAGAGTGAGTTACCTTCATTTACTCCATCCTTCATGATAAACTATGGGATACTTAACCATGCTTAAGGGTTTATTGTAGACTTCTTCAAATCGTCTTCCTATGAGGGCCATGATTAGAGCTACACCATAAGGGGACCACTTTGGAGACTTCTCCAAATACACCCATCACATCAATTGACATCAATCTAATATTCGTTGACATTAATGACAACCAACTGTCCAACAGGTTCCTCCTTCGTATGTCACCCTGATGTGATGTATGTTGCTTATAGTAGTTGACGCAACTCAACCATATGTTCCTACATGCATTTGTTCAACTCATCATGTTGTTTTGGTGCATGCTAAAACACGTCGTCTATGTATTCCTTCAATTGATCGCCTATCTTCTCCAAATCTTCCTCTGTCAAAGCTGGATAGCCACTTCCTTAACAGCTTTATGCTTCAGTCGTTGTTGTCTGGGTCTCTTTGTTTATGGCTCCTTTCTCTTCCTACCAATGTGTGGTGTTGTCTGTTGAGTTTTTTCCTCTTGGTCCTTTCCTCTGTCCTGGTTGTCTCTTGTTTCTTCATCCTCATCGATCTCATGGAATTTCGGGTTTTGTTTCTTTGTTGGTCCTCCTTCTACTAGTGGAACCTTCCACTCATCCTCCCAATTGACCATAACGTGGCCTAGCTCATCTTCAATCAACTTGGCAGCCATTGTTGATATGTGTCCTTCTTTTCCTGTACATACATGTGGTGACACCCTGCCTTAAAGCACGCAACTACCTTATATGCATCAACCACCTTTGGTGGTATGTGCTGATCCAAATTATTTTCAAAACGAAATGAAAGCAGAGATATTACAATGAAATACACATAAAAATTGCCAGAAATAGAGAAATACAACAATACATGATTCCTATTAATTAAATAAATGTATAGAGATTGTAAAAATATAGAGTGCAATACTTGCTAGAATGGTGGTAGCTTTATCTCTGAGAAGAGATGTGACAACTACTCATTCACAAGAAGATGATTACAATGAGACTCTAAAGGCCTTTTTATGATAAACATGAATTCCAAAACCCTAGACATCCAAAAACCTAACCCTAGAAGATGAAGCGCCATAAGTCATGTGGGCCTCGTTGGGATAATTTAGTACATTAACTTTCTTGGTTTGTAACTTTTGCATGCGATCTTCATTTTAGGCATGTGATAGCCTGTTGGAAAGGTCTTTTCAAGAAATATGCATTATGTCATCAAACTCTGACTTTGTCTACATTTTGACTATGAAAAGCCAAGAAAACGTTGTTTAGAGCCCCAAAACAGCCCTGTAAGTATAGAAAGATGTATTGACATCAAAAATTTCAAAATAATTCAATTGGAATATGTGGGTGACCACCAATATCCACTTGGATGTTGTGTAGGGCTTCAGGATGGCCCCGTAAGTGCATAACTCACAATTACAAAGAAATGTCCCCATTACAGAGAAACATGTTGAACTGAAAACTATCAAGATGAGCTAGTTGGAATTTGGAACAGGTGGGTGGCCACAAATATCCACCTGGATCAATCCTCCCCCCTTAGGAAGTAATGGTCTACATTGCGTTGAGTGCTCGGGGAAGAGGAGAAAGCGTTTTTTGAATCTGAATCTTGGTGAGTTGTGTGCCTTATTGGAGAAGTTGCATTGCTTGGTCTGTGGAAGGCTATCATGAACCTGTTGTTGGCAGTGTTGAATTTGTTCCACCAAACTGTTGTCTCTAGGCTTGACGAGGCATTGTGTAGGCACCATTGCAGGTGAAGAAATAATATGTTCTTTCTCTTTTGCAATATGCTTATGCTGGATAGAAGGTGTTGAGGCTGTTGGATACGGGAATATCAAAATTAACTTGTATCTTGAAGGGAGAGGTTCCTCCAAAGTGGTCGTTTGATGAATATGTGCTTGTTGCTCTTGGAAAGAATTGAAGGATGCGGGAAAAATTCTCAAGCATTTCGTCCATCTGTCGCACGAGAGCTTTCTCAAGCAATAGGTTAATAGAATATTATGCTCTGTTGGTTTTCTTTTATGCCGCCATCGAGGGTTTCTTGGGCGTGTGAGAGCGATTGTCCTCAAGAGAGACAAGCTCGACACCCAACTTTCTATACTCAGACTTCATCAAGGACATGCACTGAAAAATGATCAAGAGCGGCCTGCTTTGATACCACTGATACAAATTATTTTTGTAACAAAATGAAAGTAGAGATATTACAATGAAATACACAAAAATTTCCAGAAACAGAGAAATACAACAATACATGATTTCTATCAATCAAAGAATTGTACAGAGACTGTAAAAATACAGAGTGCAAGATTCGCTAGAATGGTGGAAGCTTTATCTCTGAGAAGAGATGTGACGACTATGCTCATTCACAAGAAGATGATTACAATGAAACTCAGAAGGACTTTTTATGACAAACATGAATGCCAAACCCTAGACATCCAAAAACCTAACCCTAAGAGATGAAGCACCAAAATTCATGTGGGCCTCGTTGGGGTAAGTTAGTACATTAACTTCTTAGGGTCGTAATTTTTGCATACGATCTCTATTTTAGGCGTGTGATAGCCCGTTGGAGAGGTAGTTTCAAGAACTACACATTTATGTTGTCAAACTTTGACTTAGTCTATAGTTTCACTATGGAAAGCTACGAAAACATTTTTTTGAGCCCCAAAACAACCTTGGAAGTATAGAAAGATGTAATGGCGTGGAAACTTCCAAAATAAGCCAATTGGAATAGGTGGGAGGCCACCAATATCCACCTGGATGTTGTGTAGGGCTTCAGGACAACCCCGTAAGTGATCTGGATTATTTTCGGCACGAAATGAGGGCAGAGATATAATACATAAATGTACAGAGATGTCTCAGATATCCAATAATATAACAACAATGTATCGGAGATGCAACCATAAACACATAAATACAATAATACCCAATTTTTTACTAATGAGCGAAAATGTACATAGATTGTAAAAATACAGAGTGAAAGACTCGCTAGAATGGTGGCAACTTATCTCTGAGAAGAGATGTGTCCACTACTCTCATTCGCAAGAAGATGATCTTACAATGAGGCTGCAAAGAATTTTTTATCATAAAGAAAATCCGAAACCCTAACCCTGGAAGATGAAAAGCCAACAATTTTGTGGACCCCGTTTTGGGTAGTTTGGTGTATCAACTTCTCGAGGGCGTAACTTTGGCATACGATCTCTGTTTGGGGTGAATGATAGCTCGTTGGAAAGGTATCATCGAGGAGATTCATTTTGGGGGCTCAATGAGAGCCTTCATCTGTCATTGAGAAGCTCTATCCCAAAAAACCTTCATTTTGGCCCTCAGAATGGCCCCGGAAGTTAAAAACTGCTAAAAATAGTAAGTCACCAAAATTGTCAGAAAATTGTTTTGAGCCAATTGGAAGAGGTGGGTGGCCACCGATATCCACTTGGATCAGTAAGTGCATAACCCATAATTACAAAGAAATGTCCCCATTACAGAGAAACATGTTGAACTAAAAACTGTCAAGATGAGCCAGTTGGAATTTGGAACAGGTGGGTGGCTACCAATATACACTTAGATCATGTGCAGTGTCTTCTCGATGCTATCTCTAATAGTTTCCTTATAGATATAAAATGTGACATTATCGTCCATCTATCGTGACTTGTGTGTAATATACTGGAATATCTTGTATGACATAAAGTAGTTCTCAACTGTCTCATTGATTCAAGCAGTGGAAAATTAACAATTACTACTATCTTGGTTGGATCAACCAACAAACCCTGATTGCATACCACATGACCTAAAAATATCCCAAATGGTGCGTAGAAAATACATTTCTTCAAATTTAATGATATTTGATATTGTCTACATCTATCAAGCATCAACCCTGGAGTTTCTATGTGATCTTTCAATAGGCTAAAGATAGTCCAATAATCTAAGTACACTTCAAGAAAATTATGAATAAACTCCTTAAAGTCCATGAAAACTACTCTAGAAAATATAACAGATGCATTCTTTAACCCAAACAACATCACTGTGTATTGGAAGCTCCCCCATTCTGTCGCAAAGGTCATCTTATGTCTATCTTCTGGCATAATATTTATCTGATGGTATCCTGAAAATACATCGGTGAACGAGTAGGTCTCCTGCCCTCCTACATGTTCTAGCACTTCATCTGTAAAGGGGGTCGGAAACAGGTCATGCAAATAAGCATCGTTCAACTTCCTTAGGACTACACAAATTTTAATACCCCATGTTTTCTTATCTTGCACCACCATTGGACTTATCCATTCAGACTCTGCAACGGGCTCAATAATACCAACTTCTATCATTCTATCAAGTTATGCTTTCACTTTTTCCTTATACTTCATATTCGATTTGTAAGGTCTCTGTCTTACTGGCTTAACATCTAGTTTTAATAGGATCTTCATCTTGCCTAATTCCCCAACTATTCCCTTCATCTCTTAAAAGATTGTCGGAAAAAGATCTTGATATTGTGCAAAAAGTCTACAATCTTTTCCACAGTCTCATTGTTCCAATAATCCCCAATATTTGTGAACTTTAGTTTCTCCTTCATGCCAATGTTCACTTTGCGCACTCTGAACGACTTCACATGTGCATCTTATTCAAGTTATGGACCTACTACATCGTGCTCCCCTTCAATCTTTGGTACTTGTACATTTCTTGGGTCTTCTTCTTCTTGATATTCCTCTATAACATTATAACATTATGATATTTCATGGAATGTCGCAGACTCTCCATGCACACTACAAGCATGTACTATTTCTATCTGTCCTTCTTCCATAAAATATTTACTCTTGATGACTTGCAAAGCTGCATCTACTAAAGGTACTCAACTTCAAAATTAAATGTTACCTTAAAATTTCTGGTGAGCTCTTCCCAGTCTATTGTTCATCTGTGCACTTCTAGCTTGAGATACTGGTTTTGGGGAACTATTGCAAGTGAATGTATGAACATGTGTGTCCATTCTTGTCTCGACACTCGTTTTCAAGTCATAATACATTGCGCAATATGATCCTTTGGATTGCTCATCCCCATGTACTTGTGCATAGTCTCTTTTGTTCCAAACCTGATCTACATCAGCCTTTTACAATGTTTCTAATCCTCTATCCCTTCCTTATATGTAGCCAACCATCTCGTTGGGGTTGTTATTAGTACACAATATAATGTTAATAATCTTTGTGTTTCGAGTATCTGTAGCTCAAATTCATTGACAAAAGAACTTACCTTGGTTAATCCATCAAAATTTGGTGTATCACGTACCTTTGTTCCGATCCAATGCAAAGAGTGAGTGATGCCAGCACATATTCTAGTCAATACTTCGTGCAACATTTGTTGCCAATGTTCAAGTCCCTCTTCCAAGTCTGATGTGCAAGAGATAATGCTTCTCCAACTAAGCACACCATCTGCAATGAGATTGACATAGTCATCCATGTACGTTTTCATGTTATACAAATTATCAATTTCCCTTCTTGTGGGCTCCACATGCCTCCTGGCCTCTATGGGGTCTAACGGTGTAGTGACCTTTAAGCCTCCTCCTTCAAAAATCATCTCTCTTTTCTTCAAGTTAATAATCGCATAATTGTCAAATGAATAATCCAATCCAAGCAATGTTGGATATGGTTGACTGTTGTCCACGATCTCAATAACCTCAAATTCAGCTACACTACGCACTCCATCTATGTTAACAGGCACTCCTACCAACCTCTCGATCGATATTATATTTTGTTGGTTGGTCAATCTCAACTGAACCATTAACCAAACTAGCTTTGGTTTCCCCATCATCTCCCATGTATGTCTTGGAAGAATATTGACATATGATCCTAAATCCAGGATGACATTATCCATGTCATGTTCTCCTATCTATGTACTTAATCTGAATTCTTTGTCTGTCCTCTTCTTGCGAAAGACTTGGTTCATGCTTTCTATGTTGTAGGTACCTCTCTGTCTTGTGTACATTGATCAATCATTCCATGTAGTACATTCAACACTTTTTCATCCTTAATCAATTCTAAACAATTCTTTATAAAATATTTCAAAGTACTTACCTTTTCGACTTGCCTTTCTGGAATAGTGTGATCATAAACTAACAACGTATCATATACCAATGGTGTCTTTGATGTAGATGTTATTCAGATTGTTCCTAATATATCCTTTCTGGGTTGTTGATATGTCTCTTCCTCTTTCTGCGGATTAAAGGTTGGCGTAGGCTCAGGTGCTTTCCTTATCCATTGTTCAACTCCCTTTCCCTTTTTCGTCGCATCTGGTCCAGTCCTCGTTCCTCCACGTGTAATAACTGTTATTTTGGGTCGATCATCACTCTCCTCGACTGCTATAATCTGCTTTTTATTCGAATTTTGATTATGATGTTTATTTTGATGTTGGTTCTAGTTCCCTCTTGCCTGCCACTTCGCTATCAGTTGAGTACAATCTTTTATCGCATGGTCTAATGCTATGAAATAAATGCACGGCGTGCAAGGATTCGTGCAATCTCTCGCTAAATGGCCTGGTTGATTGTAGTTATAACAAACTATCGTTCCTCTTCCTCCTCAACCAAATTCTCCATGTCCTAGAACTCCATCGAATCCCACCTTGGTTAAATCCTCTTCGGGTGTTGTACGATTTAACTCCACCTTCTACTGCAACATTTTCTTCTTGAATTTTGTATGCATATGAAGTGTGTTCTCTCATTAAGTTAAAGACGCGACAATCGTTCTAATCGTGTCCTACAGATTTGCAAAAATTATAGACTAATTTTATGGGTGTACTCTGGTACTTCTACAGTAATGGACAAGTCGTCGAATGATGTCCCCATGTATTATATATCTCACAATACCCTACTCCTCCTACTAATGGGTTTGGTGCTCTTGTGGCCAGATATTGCGTGAATGATGGACATTCTTCCTTTCGACGACCTTATGTCTTACATGTAATACACCAAACATGTTTGCATTTCTCTTTTTCCTTCGTTATCTCTAATAATTGAATTCTCAGCACAACCAACTGGGACTGTACATGTGCCATACCTGCGCCATCTCCTATAGAAGATGCTTCCAACTTCATTGTTATTTCTAAGGCTTTGAGTTGTGACGTGACCTTCTGTCATGTTAACGAACAATGAATGTGCATCAATAGACTTGCAATAAACCATTCTTGGTGTTGTTCGTCAAGAATTTGAAATGTCAATATACCCAGCACATCCTTAAATCTATGGTCATAGTCCCAAACTATTTCATTATGTACTTGTTTAATCTCTTTCAGTTCTGTAATGTATTGCGATTCAGATTTTAGCTTCCAAAATTCCTTTAATAACACTTGTCCAATCTCCGCCAAAGTTCTTGATTGTCCTTCCGGTGTACTCATCTAATACTTCATATACCATAACATTGCATGAACTATGAATGTCGTGGCTAACTACACGATCTTTGTCGCCTCATCTTGAACATTCTTCACAATCCATATCATGTCGCATACAAACAAATGTTGCTTAGGGTCTTTCGACCCTGCTCCCTGAAATTCAGTCATCCTTAGTGTATGATCTATTCCTACCATTGTATTATGTGTATTACTTACCTTCGGTGATGCTAACTGACTCTGGTTCACTGTGCTACTCCCACTATTCTGGCTATTGTTCTGACTTTCTCCACTAACTACAATCACTCTCAACAACGTTCTGGTTTCTGCTTCGGATCTAGGTGATGCACAGAGGGTCATGGGTTCGATGCATATTCTAATCTGAGATGGAATTCCTTCTTCTATTGGACCTTCCTAGTGATATTTTTCTTTCTCTTTTCTTTCTCCATACGATGTGATCTGAAATAATGTGCAAGGGTCTCTTTTCTCAAATACTCTGTGATGCTCTTATTTCTCAATCACAGTCTCCTTCTTACTATACCTAAACCTTTTCCCATAGTACAATACTCCAATGTCTCTGTCTGAGTCAATGTCTTCCTCTCTCAACATCCTCAGTCCATTCGGTCCTTACTCATCCTTTCTCGTTCCACTCTCAGATCATCCTCTAGTCATCCCCTAATCCCCCTATGTGCAAGAAGGTGCTTAGCAATCATACTCCATCTTCATGACATTATTGTCGCACAATAACATTTTTATCCAGGTAGACAGTGTGCTCAAATATCTACTGCACGGACCCTTGAAAAATTCCCTCTCTGCGACATTATAAGACTGGGTACAATCTATCGCAAATTCTGTAATGTAACCTCCCAGTATACTATTCAACCAGAAATCAACTGCACGAGAAACCTTATTACTTACTGTATTCAATTGTCTGATAAGATCAGGGGTCCAGTTTCTCATAGCTTCAGCTTGATATCTCCCAACCTTCTCCACTAACCTTTTTAACCATTCAGTCAAGATTATCAGAAATTCACCAAAGAAAATTTCATGAAGATCTATGAAAACATACCTTTGCAACCATTGTTTGTTGTTGAGTCATGGGTTTCTATTATGTTCTCTGGTAAATTCTCCCTGCTTCCTTTCTATCCATTTGGTGATCTCCTTCTTATTCATCCTCCAAAACATTCCCCTTAACTACAATGCCTTGTCCCGGCAACAAAACCATTTGTTGGTGCACAATGGGCAGACCCAGGGTTAATCATCAAAATACCAACAAAACCCTTAGACACCAACCCTCTCGGCATCACCTGCAAAGCAAGTGAAGTCTCACCCAAGGCATCTAAAGGGGCTACAAGAACCAAGGTTCTGCAGTGACGAGGGGAAGTGAGGCATTCTTCATGTTCTTACTACCATATACTCATGTGTGCAGTTTCCATTACTTAATAGTTACTTAACATTCAACATATTCTATGCGCAGCATTCTCTCGCTTAACATTCATTCAATTACTAGTTACTTCAGTGCACGATATTACAACATCATATAGACATAACACATTCAACATACTTAAGCAGTTATCATCATTGCACCATAACAATAAACATCACAAAACACAACACACAAGTTTAACGTGGTTCACCCAACTTGGGCTACGTCCACAACAACTTGCTTCTTTTATTATTAATTAATAATCTTGTACATCTGTGCATTGCACTACAAAAATGCAACAATATAATTTACCCAAACCTGCCTAGCCGTTCTGCTACAACGTGAGTTTCACTCCTCAGTCATACCTCAAAAATTCCTTCAATGATCGACTCAACTTACCCAAAAAGCATTAAGAACTTCTCACATGTCGAACCCCTGTACCCAAAATCCCTTTACATATTTATACATAAAAAATAGGGCTAAGCTCGTTACAAAGTGGACAAAATGTCTAACGGTCTATAACCGTTTTCCACCTTTTGCGCACTACTTCACTGCGCATCCTTATGTTGCATGCTTTGACTCCTTAAATTTCGCTCCCATCACGCGCTCTGGTCTATCTTCTAACTTCCTTTTCTTCTGTGACTTATTATGGTCCAGATCCCAAAACTTAACCAAAATGCCTATCCAACACACACACACACACCCACAATAAGGAGAATCCTCATGGACAATAAACTTCGATTTATTATCAATCTTGGAGAAATGCCAACCAACGAATATTTACATTCGATATCCTACATTATCTCTACGATTCCACATATACATGGTTTCTTTTACAATGTTCGATGCTCGTGGCAACAAATTCAAGGCCTTTAATTTTGTTAAGGAATCTCCTTCTTCTTTGTTTTATAACAATCTCCAAGTTGATTGTATCCCTCAATTGAATTTCTTAGCCAATCATCCAATCTCCAACCTTCTAGTTATTTATCTTCTCTTTCGATCAACCAATCCTTCTCTATCCTACAATTTTCCTTCTTATGTTCTTATGGGCCATCTACAAGAGCCAATTATGATGGTTCAAATTCTCTTGCATCTCAAGTTATCCAACAATTTGATTCCCTCTTTGGTAACCAACAAAACTACTCAATCGACAAGCTCTTAGTCATCGAATGCCACATAAATGCCCCTTCCTTGTTGGTACCTATCAAACTAACATACTACTATCAATGAGGATCCTTTCCAACCTTTCAATACATGCCATTTGTCTGATCTAGTTTGTCTTCCATCTTGGTCATCAACATATGCACACTAGTTGACACACTAGGCATCTTCCCTCATCATCAATCCTCTCTCAATCAATTTTCATTTGTTAATTAACTCGGTGCAATCAACTTCCTTAGTTGATCCTATCTCTTATCTCTAATATTCTTCTAGTTGATCCAATTTCATATCATCCACCATGTTCAAATATATAAATGGTATTCTGAAAAAATATTTAGTCTAATTTCTTATATTTATCTGCTAAACCTTTTTGGTCTCGAGAGACAATAAACATCATCATCATCATCATATTTAATCAATTACTATGTCCTTATTAAGGAGGTTCATTGAACATATTAAAAGGTAAGGTTATGTCAATTGGTTTATGGTACAATAATAATGAAAGTTTCTCATTTGATTCCAAAAACATTTTACACAATTTTATTTACAAATATTTAAAGTACTATGTCTTTAACTTTATTTTTCTATATCTTAATACGAAGGAGATGTGCAACATAACATAACACTAACATGGCATAAGTCAAGTAAATATAATTAGTTAAAAAGAATATAAAAAATGATTATGTAAAGTCGACAAAATATGTTAATATTAATTAAATAAACATTAAATAAAACATGAATTAAAATAAAACCAATATGATCCATCTTATTCTTAGTGAAATCAAATTCTTCGCAGTGAAATATTTTCTTCAATTTTTTGTAATGTAAAAAAGAAAAATATAGTTTTGATCCCTGTCATCGCTTAGTAACTCCAAAGTTTTAAAAAAAAATATATATATATATATTATAAAAAATCAAATAAATAAATATTACAACTAAAACTCATTAAATTAAAAAATATATTAATCTTATTTAAAAATTCAAAAAAATAATTAATATATTTAACATTATAAAATTAAAATTTATAAAACTCAACTAACAACCACCGATCATTAAGTGAAATGATAAAAAAAAATCAAATTATTATATCAAATATGAAACTGAAATTTATAACAACCAACCTATTAATGGAAAACAAAATCACTCTTATTAAATTGCAATCTAGAAGGTAAAAGCCTTACAAGGGAAGAAAGAGGGATAGCCATTGGAGATATTACAAGCATATCTTCAAGAATATTACAAGAATATAAGCCGCGGAATTATTGGTGATTCTCCTCCACTAGACGTGGTATATTTGCTTTACACGCCATATTTTAAGTTGCCATTGATTTTATTCTGTATGTCGAAGTGTATTTGCTATGTCCATTTATATGGTTTAGTGTAATGTTTTTGTCAATTGTTGCTTTACACGCCATATTTTAAGTTGCCATTGATTTTATTCTGTATGTCGAAGTGTCTTTGCTATGTCCATTTATATGGTTTAGTGTAATGTTTTTGTCAATTGTGAGAATTTTATCATTGGATTTGTGGATATTATTTTTGGTTAAGTTATCATGATATAAAATGGTATGTGGTTCTATCTATATGAAATGATTTCTTGAAAGCAAATTAATGGTATGTGGTTTTATCTATATGAAATAATTATATGAAATAGAGAGGCGGATGCACTCTCAAAAAGGGTTTTAAAGGAGGCAGTGGGCAGAGTCTCGGTTTTCCATAGAGATAGTGGGATAGAGAGTCCTATCACATCACTAAACGTCTTTGAATGATGTGGGCTGATTTTCCTTTCTCATTGACTGCTGGTGGTTATTGTGGGGGCCTTACTTGCTGTTTTTTATTACCTCCTCTTTTCGGCTGCCCCTGATTGACTGTTCTTGTTTGAATTGATCTCTCCCGGTGGATGGTTTTATAGCGCTTCGGCATTTGTTGGCTGCTCTTCATTGTAAAAAATTTATACTTTATATAAATTGGAGTAATTTTCTCTTGGAAAAATTATATGAGATAATTTTTTGAAAGGAAATTGATTATTGATTATAGAAAGAGTAATATGTGGAAATTAAATTTAAATAGAGAAAATAACAACTTCTTAGTGGATTAGATTTTGTTGACAATGTATGGATTTTAGAGTTATATGTTAGTTTGGATGGTTGGAAGGAATGGTTGTTATCTTTCCCACTTAAGTTCTATTCCCACAAGTGACATGTTGGATTAATAATGAGTATGTTGTTGTAATGACTTCAAGTCTTGTTGTTGACTAACCTTGTGTCTTAAAGATTCTAGAATTTGTCGTAGGTACCATCCTTGAAAGAGGAGAAGTACTCAAGGTTTTTCCATAAGTAGTGTAATCTAGAAAAAAAAAGTCCTAATCTATAGATACATAATCATAAATCCTAACTTCTATAAGATAATTTTGTGCCTTTCATATCACCTAAATGATAAAAGAGTGTTTATTATTATTATTATTATTTAAAGTCATAGCCTAGCTAGATGTCAAATTGACATATAATGCCCTCTTATTTGTGGGACAAGGGACTTCTTCCATGTATTGATTTGACCACTTAGTTATAGATGTGTATATATATCTTACCACCCTCCAAATTCAAATCTATAACCTCAAAAAAAAAAAAATGTGTATTCTTAATCATAAAACCAACTCAAAATATGATATATATTATTTATTTTTTAATGATTTTTTTTAATAATTAACATGTTCTTGAAAATATATTTAGTTTTCATAACACAATGTTCTATATAGGTAGCACATTAAAAATGGATTTTTTCATTTTTCAACACTATAAACTTTACTTCAGTCTAAGTTATTGTTATAGAAAGGGATGTTATTTCATCAAAATTACTTAAAACTTGTAAATCCATTTAAAGAAAAGTTGGTTAAATTTTATGTTTGATTTTGACCATTAAATTCATGTATTTTAAAAATTAAACTTTTTAATATATTATCATTTTTGCTACTAAACCTAATAATTTTATTGAAAAAGTTGATTTTTTTTTTTAAAAGATGCAAAATGACAATTATTAAATTTGATAAGACTAAGAACTCATAATTGTTCACCAAATCAAAGTAGTGTTTAGTTAATATTTACAAACTATATTTATCAATAAAAATATTTTAATATTATATATGTCTCTTAATATTTGATTAAATGAAGGTAATGGTAATTAAATCCAAAAATATCACTTACTCTAATTTCACGTATAACAATAATAATTTGGAGGAAGTGACTTTATGCAAATATCTTGGAATCAATCTTCATCACAAGCTTAAGTGTAACTATAATATTGATAAAATGATAAATGGAGAGTGAAAAGCTTATTATGGACTTTGAAAACAATTGTAAATTAGTGGACATTTGACTATGGGATATGAAGAAACTCCTCTTTGAGACTCTCTTCACTCCTACTATCCTATATGACTGTGAAGTTTGGGGCTACATCATCACTGTAAAATCATGAAAGAAGATAGAGCAAATCAAAAAGTTTTTTATACTTTATAATCTAAAAATCAAAGGCAACACACCTTATCTTATCCTCTTCATAAAAATGAGTATTTGCCCCATTGAGAACACGGGTATGACTTGGTACCTAATGTACAAGATTGAGATAAATAAAATGGAAGACAAGAGGTTTCCTAAGATTACTTCAAATTCTAGTCAAAACCACCTATGACTCAAGTAGGGATGACATAAAGATGCCAAGTCTTGGCTAAATCATTCATGAATAAAGGAAGATGTCACTTTGTAGAATAACAATAATATGAAAAATATTATTACATTTAAATTTAAGGAGAAATTGTGGTGCGTAAATAATTCGAGGATAAAATAAAGTTAAGATAGTATAAGGAGGTGAGCAATCCTAATCTAAAAGTTCCACTGACTACAAATGGGGGAGGAGAGTGATATCGAATGGAAAGGTTCAACCCGAAAAAAAACTATGATTGGATGACAATTGTAGATAGCACTATTGAACCTTAGCTTTTCACTTCTCTTGCCGACCTCCAAAAACCCTAGCTCATACCTTTTGTTATATCAAAAAGGCTCGCCACAAGATCCCATCCCAACTTATTGAACCTAGGGAAGTATCTCTCTATTTTGACTATTGTAAAGAAGAAAACCAACATTGCTAAAATAAGAACAAACTCTCATAAGCTCTATAGTCAAATAGGGCATTGGACAATTCCTAAAACATTGCAGGTCGAAAAAAATTGTCATCTTTGTGACACTAAGATGGTTGAAGATGAAAAACATATTCTCTTAGAATGTCATGCATGCACCCACATTAAATCACAATTTCAAAATATTTGTTACTTTCCGACCTTCCTAACCTTTTAACTCATCAAAACTATGCTAATTTAGAAATGCTTTTCTTAAAGCTTTTCAGCACATAAATAAAAAATTAATGCAAACCAAGTAATTCCTTACCTTTCTTAAGGTTGAACAAACCAAATTTGGTTTACATTAACCAACATCATCATAAATCATAATTTTAAATAATAAAAAATTGGCTACTTAAAATATTAAGAAAGGAAATCTATTTTTTTGACTAAAATTATAAATATTAAATATTAATATGTCACAATTTAGTTACACTAGGAATATTAACATGGTACAATTTAGTTACACTAAGAGTAGTTTACACTTTGGTTGAATTATCTGATTATCAGGAAGTTGTGACCTCTGGTTGCTCTGGACTGACGCATCAATGGCAGAACTGGCGCAACCAATGGTGGAACTGGTGCAACCAATGGCACAACTGGTGTAACTAGGATCACTACAAGCTCTATTTTGCGCACTTGTGGTTTAACTATCCTTCCTTTTACCTCTTGTGCGACTCTTTTACCTCTCTGATCACAAATCTCTCATGATCCTATTTTTCTTTCACTGGTTGTCATCCTTCTCGAAGTCCTCAATCGACCCACTGGTGGACCCACTCCTCTGACTTGCAGAACATCAGAAACAGACCACTATCCACTTGGCCTTACACCTTTACTGTAACCATTATTTTTAACCACTTCTTACCTCACGAGACCTGCACTGATGGAGGCACAAGTCAACGAACTCATGAGTGTTGTTGACGAGGCCATCTAGAATAGTGCAAGCCTCTTTAGCTCAACAGATGAGCTCTCCAAACGCAACAACCATTCACAATCCTCCCTTTAAAGTGTTGCTTTGTCCTCTTCCCCAGGTTTTAACTTGCTCAACAATCCACACAGTCTACCACTACCTACCTTTCTCTGATCACTCGCCCTCCCTTACCCTTTGACAACTCTCCCCCTGCCCTTCCATCTCCGATCCTACCCTTTACAAACTCTACACCCCTATATGTAGAAAGGAGACCTTTCTCACGAGGGTTATAGACTGAAACCTGTAAGTTTCAGCCCTCATTACACCTTCCCCCTTTTTCTAGTACCAGTCCCACTCTTTATTTACCTCATAGTGATCCCATACCTCATAAATCTGCATCTCCGACTACACTTGATACTACCAGAATCTCTGGATTTGATCAAAAGACCCGATCCTTTCCACTTCGGAGCAGGAAACCCACACAACACACGTGGGCTCCGAAGAAAACAAAGAAGAAGCTCTTACTTGGTGTGGATATTTGATCCAGGTGGATATCAGTGGCTACCCACCTTTTTCAACTGGCTCAAAACAATTTTCTGGCAATTTTGGCAATTTACTATTTTTAGCAGTTTTTAACTTCTGAGGCCATTTTGAGGGTCTAAATGATTTTTTTTCGTGATCGATATTCTCAATGATAGCCAAAGACATGATTTATCCCCCAAAATGAATCTCCTAGATGATACCTTTCCAACGGGATATCATACACCTAAAACGGAGATCGTATGCAAAAGTTACGACCCCGAGAAGTTGATGTACTAACTTACCCAAACGGGGCCCACATGACTTTTGGCGCTTCATCTCCTAGGGTTAAGTTTTTGGATGTCTCAGGTTTTTGGCATTCCTGTTTGTTGTAAAAAGGCCTTCAGATCCTCATTGTAATCATCTTCTTGCGAATGCGAGTAGCCGTCACATCTCTTCTGAGAGATAAGCTGCCACCATTCTAGCGAGTCTTTCACTCTGTATTTTTACAGTCTCTGTACATTTATTTCATTAATAGAAATTGTGTATTATTGTATCTCTGTGTTTATGGTTGCATCTCTGATACATTTATGTTATATTATTGGATATCCGTGATATCTCTGTGCATTTCTTTATTATATCTATGCTCTCATTTCGTGCCGAAAATAATCTAGATCAGTGGTATCAGAGTAGGTTGCTCTTGATCGTTTTTCAGAGTAGGTTTCTCTGGTATAGCGGAATCCAGAAGAACCTCATCTCAGCAAAGGTCATCAAACAGTTTGGATTGTCGACAACACCACACTCGTAGCCATACAACATCGGGTGGCTTCGCCAAGGACGAGATCTCTGTGTTAGCCAACAATATCGATTATCATACGGCATCCAACCCTTCAAGGATGAGGTATTATGTGATGTTGCCCCACTAGATGTCTGTGATGTTCTCTTGGGCCAACCATATATGTGGAAGCGCCATGTTGTTTATGAGTCTCGACCCCGCAGTGTCATTGTTTCTCTGGGGGGTCATCTCTACAGAATACCAGAGGTAGTTCTAACTACTGTTCCACCTAAAAAGTGTTGCAAGGTAGTATCTCATACTGCAAAATTCAGCTTCTTCACAATCTGTTCAAAAGGAGAATAGAAGGACACTGCAACCACTACAACCTCGCCCCAAGCACCTTCTATCCAACAGAAGCAGATCGACAAGGCTACAACAAAGCGCAACGATTCCTTCTTCACACTGTCCTCTCATGTATGTCGACTTGTTGAACAACCTTAGCCTCAACAGGTTCGTGACAGACTTCCACAAATTGAGCAGTGCGACGTCTCCAGCAAGGCAAGCAGCGCACCAAGATATAGATTCAGCAAATGTTTTTCCCTCTCCCCCAGGAACTCAACACAATGGATACCATTGCATCCTAAGGAGGGAGGATTGATCCAGGTGGATATCGGTGGCCACCCACCTTTTCTGACTGGCTCAAAACAATTTTCTGGCAATTATCAGAGTAGGTTGCTCTTGATCGTTTTTTAGTGCATGTCCCCGACGAGGTCCGAGTATAACAAGTTGGGTCTCGAGCTTGTCTCTCTTGAGGATAGACGCCCTTGCACACCCAACAAACCCTCAATAGTGGAAGAAAATAAAAACGATGGAGCAGACGATCCTATCAGTCTGTTGCTTGAGAAAGCTCTGAGGCGACAGAGGGACGAAATGATGGAGAATTTTTCCCACATCCTTCAACGCCTGTCGATAGCAACAGGCACATCTTCATTAAACAACCACTTTGGAGGCACCTAGCCTTTCAAGGTACAAGTTAATTTTGATATTCCTGTATTTGAAGGACAGATAGATGCAGAAGCCCTAAACAAATGGTTAAATCTACTAGAAGGGTATTTCTCTGTTCACAATTTTTTCGACAGATAAAAGATCACCTTCGCACTCCTTAAAGCTCTCCCTCATGTCAAACATTGGTGGGAAACTTACTGGGAGCAAATTTCCACAAAGGAGTCTGGAATATATGGGGCCGAGCCCACTTGGGATTTTTTTGTGGATGCGGTAAAGGAACAGTATTACCCTGTTGGCAACTATGAGGACCAGTACATGATATGGACCACACTATGGCAAGAGAGGGTCCAAGGAGTTCCAGAGTTCACCAATACCTTCCATACCTTGTGCACCAAGCTGGGTATCAAAGACTCTGAACGACATTAGGTTCTGAAATACCGTGGGGCTCTACACAGATACATCGAAACTGAAATGGATTTTCTGTACATCTCATCACTCGGTGTTGCTTATCGATATGATGTTAAAATAGAGAATAAATTTAAGCACCATAACAAATGGGAGTTTGGGTCTACAAATCCACAACAACCAAAGTATGATAAAGATGGCCCTAACAAACAACTTTCTGAAAACCAGTCTAAGCCACAGGAAAAGAAGGGTCACGGGAAGACAAAGAAGGACACCGGAAAATGGTGTGATTTCCACAAAATCCTCTGGCACAACACCGATGAATGTCGCTCAAAACAGTCATTGGTGGCCAAGATCAAAGACAAGGAGCCGAACCCTGATTCAGAATCTGATTCTGAAAATACTGGTAAAGGACAGATTATTGATGCAAACCCCATTGCTATTGTTGCGATCGCAACAATTCAACCAGAAGAACCAACAGATCCTTAAGAGGGGGAGCACCTTTTTCATTCACAGATGTCGGTGAAGGGGACCCCGCTTCATTTTATTGTTGATAGTGGAAGCCAAAATAACCTCATCTCAGCAGAGGTCATCAAATAGTTGGGATTGTCGACAACACCACTCCCACAACCATGCAACATCGGGTGGCTTCGCCAAGGACGAGATCTTTGTTTCAGCCAACAGTATCGATTATCAAACGGCATCCAACCCTTCAAGGATGAGGTATTATGTGATGTTGCCCCATTGGATGTCTGTGATGTTCTCTTGGGCCAACCATATATATGGAAGTGCCATGTTGTTTATGAGTCTCGACCCCGCAGTGTCATTGTTTCTCTAGGGGGTGATCTCTACATAATACCAGAGGTATTTCCGACCACTGTTCCACTTAAAAAGTGTCTCAAGGTAGTATCTCATACTGCAAAATT